>PVKP010002692.1:0-108372 GCA_004027715.1 Plecturocebus donacophilus
TCCCTTGTCTCAGGATGGGAGGATTCCTGGAGGTAATGCTCACTCCTGAGTCCCCTGACAATCAGGCTCAGGCACCCTTCTCAGGACCTCTGAAATGTGCCCAGGCTGGTCTTCCTCTCTTTTGCTACCCTGGTTCCCCACTACCCATCTGGGTCTCACAGAGGGCACACGCATGATGTTATTTGCAAACACATCATTGTCTGCTGCTTTACCATATGCTAACCTAACCTGTGTTAGCCAGATAGACTCCATCTTGACGTCCGCCTCACCCCTCCTGCCACTCCTCCCTTAAGTGCATACCTGGGTCTTGCTACTGTGCTGGGTCATGCTGTACTTAGAACTATAGAAACATAACCTTTGTAACCATAGGCTGCTTGGCAAGCCCACTTGCCACTGTGAATGCCCCCCTTGATTGATTGTATGACAAGTATCAAATACCCGCCTTGGTAACCGGCAGTCGTGGGAACCGCTTGTGTATACCCTCCTTGAAAGTCAACAATCATAAGAACCTCCTGCCTCCTCGTTACCAGCCTCCTTATCTAACTTTCTTGTTCTGCTTCTGTAAACTCTGCTCCAGCTAGGCTCCCCCTCCCCTTTCTTAAGCAAGGTACAATAAGGAATCCAGCCCCTTCCTCAGGGCCAAGAGAATTTTGAGCATTAGCCATCTCTCGGTTGCTGGGTGATTAATAAAGGACTTGTGATTCAAACTCAGAGCATGGCACCATTCCATCTAACTCCCCTGGGTATAACAAACATCTGTGTCCAGAAACTGCTAGAAATAGTATAGCAGTTAGGAAGTAGGATTTGAAGTTGCCCAGACCTGAGTCCACCTAAATCCCTGTGACCCTGAACCAGTAGCTTCTGTGCCACTGTTAAGCTATCTATAAATGGGAATAGCAATGATAGGAATGACCCTGTAGAAATGTTTGAAGGGTCAGTTCAGGTAACATATGTGGGTGCTTGATAGACTTCCTGTCCTGTTGGGATTCCGCATATGGATGGATTCTCATGTGCAGGCACATATACCAGGACGTTACAGGCTTGCACCATCTCCTGCCACATCTGGCAGAAATAACCTCAGTACACTCCACATTTGTTGTGATTTCTTTTTAATTGGGATTAGCATGGTGGCTACTTCTTTATTTTTTTAATTTTACTTTAAATTCTAGGATACATGTGCAGAATGTGCAGGTTTGTTGCGTAGGTATACATGTGCTATGGTGGTTTGCCGCACCTATCAACCCATCATCTAGGTTTTAAGCCTCACATGCATTAGACATTTATCCTAATGCTCTTCCTCCCCTTGTCTCCCTACCCTGCAGCAGGCTTCCCTTTCTGTGTCCGTGTGTTCTCATTGTTCAATTCTCACTTATGAGTGACAATATGTGGTATTTGGTTTTCTGTTCCTGTGTTACCTTGCTGAGAATGTTGGTTTCCAACTTCATCCATGTCCCTGCAAAGTACATGAACTCATTCTTTTTTATGGCTGCATAGTATTCCATGGTGTGTATGTGCCTCATTTTCTTTATCCAGTCAGTCATTGATGGGCATTTGGATTGGTACCAAGTCTTTGCTATTGTAAATAGTGTTGCAATAAATACAGATGTGCATGTGTCTTTATAGTGGAATGATTTATACTTTGGCTATATGCACAGTAATGGGACTGCTGGGTCAAATGGTATTTCTCGTTCATTCTAGATCCTTGAGGAATCACCACACTGTCTTCCATAATGGTTGAACTAATTTACACTCCACCAACAGTGTAAAAGCATTCCTGTTTCTTCACATCCTCTCCAGCATCTGTTGTCTCCCGACTTTTTAATAATCGCCATTCTAACTGGCAAGTGTTGTGTTGTGATTTCTGTTAAGATACTTACTTAGCATAAAATTCTATTTTTGAAGGTTTTCTGTGTATGAGGCACTGTTGACAGCTAGCTTGATGGCTGGCGCTACTCTCATGGGGCCCAAAGAGCAGGGTGTGGAGCAGAGAGATTGCGTGGCAGTCACAACATGAGTGATGTGGGCTTGGGAGGGGAGGGCCCAGGGACTCAGCGTTCAGGGGGGACTCCTTGGCAAGGCTTCTCTCTTTTGCGAGGCACACCTGACTTCTGGTGTCTGATTTCTGGTGCAGGTCATCAAGGCAAATCTTCATCTGCTCAGGAAATGAGGGTCCCCCCAGCAGATCTTTATGACTTGGGTTTACTTGGAGTCAGCAGCCCTGCCCTGTATGCGTTCCCTAGTGAGTAAGGCTCCAGGCTCCCCCGATTAGCTTAGCTACCTGCCCTTTGCTCAGGCAGTGGCATTAGCAGCTGCTGCATGGGAAACTTCACCCAGTACAATGAGTTTTAAGCAAACACACCTAGGGATGAGGGACAAGTGAAGGGCCCCTGAAGCATGCATCCAGAGATGTAGCACAAAGCTTCAGAGTGGCTTAAAGTGAAAGAGAGAACAACCTCTGTCTTGTGGGTGGAAGGGAGAACAACCTCGGTCTCTAAAGTACCATCTATGCAGATTCTAGGATCAGAAGCCTGGGCCGGCACTCACACTGGATGACCTTGAACTCCTCACTCACCTCCCTGAAATTCATTTTTCTTCTCTGTAAAATGGGAATAACAATAATATTGACACTTCCTTCCTGTGTCTTTATGAGAATTAAAAATGTCACGCTGCAAGGAGAGTCGGCAATGTGATGAACCCCCATCAACACTGGCTATTTTGGTTTTATAACAGAAGGTGAGAGAAGTTGCATGGACTGGAATGTTATTCCTGATGGAGTTTTACTTGTTCAGAGTTTCTTGAGGGCCTCCTGTTTGCCAGGTACTGGTCCAGAGCTCTCTCTGAACCCTGAGACGCCCAGCTGTGATGTTGTCTTCCACAGCAGGGAACTTTCCTTGCACTGGAGGGTTCAAGCAGGGGTTCAGCATGGTATGAGGCCATGTACAATGAAAAGGGCATTATAAAATTGTGTGCATGTATTTGTAGTCATCCAGGTCTTTTTAACATGAGAAAGCTTTTTTGTTTCTTTTCTTTTGATACATGGAGATATAAGTTAATCTTTCATGAGTAAGGCAATGCTGAAATGCAAACTCCAAGGTGCTGGCACCATGTTGCTTTCTTCGATGCTAGCTGGCTGGTGCCTAGTGGAGGGCCTGGGGCAGAGTAGACACCTCATGCATGTTTGTTGAATGAGTGGATGAAAAGCTGCATCTGAAGACAGAACTTGGAACAAAGAACAAAGGAAGAGGAAAGTGGAATTTCATCCAATTAGAAAAAAAAAAAGAAAATGGAGCTCTTGAAGGCTAGGCAAAAGAGGTTGTTTTGGGAGGAAGAATGTCAGTGGGAAAATATGCCATTTGGAGTTCTGATAGTCATTAAACTGTTATTTAAAGAAAAAAAATCCTGATTATTTGGAGAAAACAAAGTAACCAAAAGAGGCAAGACAACCCTTTCTGTTTTGGTCAGGATGTGTCTGACAGACTAAGAATGAAGTATGATGCCTGGCATTTGAAGTATCCTCGTGGAAAATATTTAGGATCAGTGTGGGGAGAACCATTCTACACCCCCTCAAACCATAGCATGTGGGGTTTGGTCTGAGGGGATACAGAATGGTTAGCCTAGAGTTCCTCAATGTGTGGCCCAAGGACCTGACTCGTGGAATCCTGTGCATGTTTGCTAAAGTTAGTTTCTTGACCTGACTCCCAGACCTCCTGAGTCAAACTTTTTTTTTTTTTTTGAGATGGAGTCTCCCTCTGTCACCCAGGCTAGAGTGCAGGGGCATTATCTTGGCTCACTGCAACCTCTGCTTTCCAGTTCAAGCGGTTCTCATGCCTCAGCCTCCTGATGAGCTGGGATTACAGGCACCTACCACCACACCCAGCTAATTTCTGTATTTTTAGTAGACAGGGTTTCACCATCTTTGCCAGACGGGTCTCAAATTCCTGACCTCGTGATCTGCCTGCCGTAGCCTCCCAAAGTGCTGGGATTACAGGCGTGAGCCACTGCGCTGGCCTCCTGAGTCAAACTTTAAAAGTAAAATGAGGGTGGTCGCTGTTGTTCATGCCTGTAATCCTAGCACTTTGGGAGACTGAGGTAGGCAGATCATGAGGTTAAGAGATCGAGACTATCCTCGCCAACATGGTGAAAATCCATCTCTGCTAAAAAAGGGGAGTGTTCTTAGGGTAACAGTCCTGCTCACAAAAATTTAGCTGGTGTGGTGGCACATGCCTGTAGTCCCAACTATTCAGGAGGCTGAGGCAGGAGAATTGCTTGAACTTGGGAGGCAGAGTTTGCAGTGAGCTGAGATTGCACCACTGCATTCCAGCCTGTCAACAGAGCGAGACTCCGTCTCAAAAAAAAAAAAAAAAAAAAAAAAAAAAAAAAAAAAAAAAAAAAAAAAAGTAAGATGAAATGTCATAGGGAGAAAATATTGAAGAGAAAATTTACGTAGGGCCACACAAGATAAATCCTTTGCTCTCCCAGAACCTTGAAATTCTAAAATTGTAGCTAATAGGTTGATATTAATGATGGATTATTGCAAGGTTTAATATTTTCTCCTTGGTGACTTACAGTTATAAGAAGAAATTCTGTAGTCTTCATGCTTTAAATGTGAAGGCCACATCTATGAGGACCTTTGCAGCAGAGGACTTTGATTCTTGATCTGCCCACAGATACATTTTCATTGGGTGCCAGTGGAAAGCACTGTAATTGTGAAAAGAAATAGATTTTATTTCTGAGCTAGGAAGGCTGTTAGACAAATGGAATAGAGGTTGCCATGAATGGCAGAAGGGCAGTCTCCAAGCTCTGCTGAATATATACCTTGGCTAGGCCACAGTCTCATTTTTATCCATGAGTATTAACTTGTGGATTTTGTTTATTATTATTCCCAAGGAACACACTTAGGAGGGACAGGTTATCAGGATCTCTGAAATGAGAAAGGGGAGTGTTCTCAGGGTAACAGTCCTGCTCACAGAGATTTTGTACACCCCACACTGGGTCCCTTAGAGCTATTTCAAAAAAAGTGGCTGTAATCCCAGATACTTGGGAGGCTGAGGCACAAGAATCACTTGAACCCGGCATACGGAGGTTGCAGTGAGCCAAGATCGTGCCACTGCACTGGATGATAGAGCAAAATTGATTGTCATAACAAACAACCAAACAAACAAAAAAAACCAAAACTCTACTGTCACTTTTGGTGATTCCACTTCCTAGCAATTACATTAAAATATACCAATTTAAATTGCGTTAAAATTTCCCACAAATGGATCCAAAAATATGTATTATTTTTCTGCAACATGTATTTTCAAAATTAATTACTTCCTAATACCTCTTTATTCATACACATTTGTGATTTTTTTGCATACTCAAGAAATGTTGCAAAGTAAGAAAATCTACCTACAAAGCCTCTGGAAATGTAATGACATTTTTATAAAGACTCCATTGGTCCATTTTATGGGGCCAATGGACTATCATTTTGAGGAAATTCAATTAAGCATGATTAATTTTGACTCTGCAGCTTAATTTTTGTATTTGGAATGTGTGTGTGTGTGTGTGTGTGTGCATTCATACATGTGTATCTCAACCATTCCCTAAGCCACCAGGCAGCTTGCAGACTCCAGGTAGCCTGCTGTTGGCAGCCGAGGCAAACAAATGAAATGGTGAGGCCTGGTGAGTGGGTGTCAGTTCTGGTGGAGTTGGATCCAGCTCTGCTGGGCTCATTGTTGTTTTGGGGGGTTCATCTGCATAATGAAAACAAGAAATTTTCTCTTTCCTCATTTATTTTAAGAATCATTTTTCTTGATAGATGAATTGGGCCTTCTTTGAGAGGCAACAGGATAGTCAGGGGACCGGGGGCTTTGAAGGCAGACAAAGCTGAGCTCACATCTTGGCTTGGTCTCTTAAGGCCTTTGTGCCTTTGGGCAAGTTACTTGATCTCTCTGAATTTCATTTATTTTATCAGTAGGATAAGGATGATAATTCTTATGTCACAAGGTGTCTAAAAGCTGAAGTCACCAGTTCCCAAGGTACAGTATAGTAGCGATATTGGTACGGGAATGACAGAGTCATGACCTCCAGGGCTTCAATCAAATAAAAGATGATGTCTTCCTCCCACCAACATCCAGAGGTGAGCAACCTAAATTGATATAGTGGCTCCAAGTGTCTATCAAGGACCTAGGTTCCAGCCTACTTTTCACTCCTTCATACTGTCATGTAGTTTCTACTTTCAAGATCACTTGAGGGCAACTTCTGAAGCTTTAGTGATCACATCTCAGGTACAGCCAGAAGGAAAAGGACAAACAAAGCAGGAAGGCACGCAGCCCCTTCCTATTTATTTATTTATTTTAGAGTCTCATCCTGTCACTCAGGCTGGAGTGCAATGCTATGATCATGACTCACTGCAGCCTCCAACTGCTAGGCTCAAGTGTCCTCCCTACCTTAGCCTCACGAGTAGCTGGGGCTGCAGGTGCATGCCAACATGCCTGGCTAATTTTTCTTTTTTTGGTAGAAACAGGGTCTGGGTACGTTGCCTAGGCTGACCTTTAACTCCTGGCCCCGAGTGATCCTCCCACCTTGGTCCACCAAAGTGCTAGAATCACAGGTGTGAGCCACCACACCCAGCCTGCCCCTTTCTTTTAAAGGTCTTCTTCGAGATTCAATAAAGCCACTTTGATGTCTCATTTGCTAGGATTTATTTATATGGCCATGACTGGGCACAGTTCTCAGAGTTTTTTTCCAGAAAAGAAAATCCTCTGGGTATTGACTGTGCAACTTTCAGCCTTTGTCCTGATGATGGTGGGAAGAGTCGAGATACTTTTAGGGCATATGTGGAGTTAATGCAACTAGATAAAAATTCTTTTGGAAAAGCTTCTTCCGTTTAATTTAAGGAAAAATACGTTTGAGGCTAATAAATATTAAGCCTTGCTAATCTCTCTTTTTAGCTAAGTAAGTGCAGTATCAGCTCCTCTGATTGGCAAGAGTATCTGGCTAGACTTTGATAGTGCTGATTGGTTTTTGTTGAATTGGTTTTTAACAATACCTTCTATGTATGGAAATTAACACTGTTGTTGTTTTATAATTTAAAGAAATAATAGCACATTTTACTTTCAAATAAATTTAAATGCAGAAAGAATCATTGCAAACAAGAATTATTAAGTAATGCTGGTAGAGGGATATAGTTAAAATCATGAAAGTTTTCTGTGAATGACTAAAATTATGGAAATAGCAGTATTAAATCCATTAATAGACAAAAAGCTCCCAGTTCAGTATCTGGGCAAGTTGTATAGTACTTCTAGCTACTTTTATTGTTTGAGAGATCAGGAGTCAAAGGCACTCTTGGTTTTTATATCATGACTATGATTAATTGTCTTATTTATGTGTGCCCAGTAAAAATTTGGAAAATATTACTTCCGACAATTAAATAGAGCTAAGGTTCTCCTCAGAGGCCCAACAATTTGAACAAGACACATTTCAAACCAGAGTAGGGTTGTCCTGGAGAGTGTTCTTACAAGATAGGGCTTCTCACAAACTGGCTTTCTGTACATCTGTCAAATGGCCCTTTCTTTCCAAAGACAAGTCAGAGATAAGAGGATGAATTTATGTTAAATCATCTCACTTGAGAAAATTAGCATAAAATACTTATCTTGTGTTTCAATATCCATATTTTACTTGTACAGTTATAGACGCGGTGCTTCTCATTTTGCCTTGTTAGCTAATTGGGAATTTGTCTAGGAGAGGCAATGAGGAATGCATTGTCTTCAAAGAGACTTGCTTTTACTCAGCCTGCACTTGAAATAAGAGCATGAGAGGTGTTTTGCTTTATCTTCCATTTTTTCAGTACACTACATTCATTTTAGCGTCATGTTCTTCAAAAAGACTTTACTTATCATGACCCATGCTTATATTCCAGGAAACTTTGAAATCCAGATGCCTGGAACTATCCAGTCTGAGAAGTCAGCTCCTTCAATGTGTATCCAATGCAGTGATCTCTCTCTACCATTCCCGAGAGGCTGTTATGTTTCAACTCAGACTTTTTCACCACTGCTACAGAGGGACCAACCTCTGTCGTTCCACGCAGAAGTCAGATTAATATATTTTACAGGTAGTTAAGCTTATGTTTGGCACCTATTCAAAATCTGATGATGATGATGACGATGCCAACAGCAGCAGCAACTAACACTTAGGTAATTGTTAATATGCATCAGGCACTATTCTAAGCTCTTTGCGTGTATTGACTCTTCCCACATCTCAAAACTCTATGGGGTAGGTACTATTATTATCCCCACTTTACAGATGGAAATACTGATATACACACTTAATAAGAGATGGGGTCAGGGTTCCAACCCAGACAGTCTGGCTTGCCACTACTATGTCATTGTATCCTGTAAACCATGGAAAAAAATCCAAACTTCTTAGCAGGTCCTGGTTCACTTGGGGTCATCTCATCTCTGAGTTCCTGTTACACTCATCTGTCCATCTTCCCTGTCATTCCTATTTGTTCTTGAATGCACAAGTTCATTCCCAGTTCAGAGCTTCTGCACTTGGGAACGTTTTGGCCTGGCAGTTGGTGATTTTTCTCCCCACCTTTGTCTAGCTTGTTTCCTTAATTAACTCAGGTCTTAGCTCAAATGTCACCTTCTAAGAGAGAAATTCTTGCCCAGTTTTTTCTGTTAATAGATTCTCTGCTTCACCTGTTGACACATAAGTCCTTACTCAGTTTTTTTCTTTAGGTGACTTCAGTTAATTTATTATATATGGGCTTAGTTATTTTTTGTCTGCCTCTCCTCTTGAATTTAATACCAATGTTGTTTTCAGCAGATCACTACCGAGTGGTGTTTACATGCCAGGAGTTATTTGTAATATTTCACATGTACAATGTACTTAACTCATCACATCTTCCCTATGTGATAAGTTATATGAATAGGTCTCTGTTTTGCAGAGGGGGAAATTTAGGCATAGAGAAATCCACTGACTTGCCCAAGTCTCCCCAGTATTAAGTCGTGGAGCTAGGATTCAAGTCCAGATGGTCCAGCTCCCAGGTCTGGACAGGTGTTGTTCGTTCCTTTCTGTGCCCATGGTGTTGGGAACAGGACCTGTGGCAAGCATTTGCTGAAGGAAGGAATCAGCTTTGTTGATAAATGGCCCTGCCTTGCAGGGGCCCAGCAAGATGGACCTGAGCTTCATCCTCACCCCCTTCTCCACCCTTACCTCTACCTCTAATCAAAATTTTAAGACGTATCCATCAGGACTGTCTTCTCCTCCTCGGGTGTTCAGCTTCCCTTTGTGCCCCTGGCACTGCCTGACGCAGACCCGGATTCCTTCCTTTGCTCAGCCTCCTCACCAGCCTCCTTCTCTTCATGCTCCCAGCTCTCACTGGACGTTCACACTGATGTTGAGGCAGTGACAACATTAGACCTTTAGGGGGTCTCTCAGGCAGCATTCCATGGACTGGCTTCTGGGTGAACTACACACATGCTGTTTTAGTTGCTTTTCTTAAATATGTTAAATGTTTTTAAAAATGCAATGAATGAAATGTTTGTCTTATTATTTTAATACATATTTATACAGTGAAGACCTATTTTAGGAGTATAACTTCTAGTTGTCTATCTGGGTTCAAATCCCGGCTCCACTTCTAAAATGGTGAGACTTTGTGCAAGCGCCTGGTGCCTCCGTTGCTACACATGAGCATGATAGCAGAAGTAGACCCTTTCTCTCCGGGTCATGTTGCAGATTTACTCAGGTCATGCAAGCCCTTGCCGCAGAAGTAATAGTCAAATGTCAGCTGCTGCCCCCCTCCTCCTCACTGCCGTTGACTCGTGCCATATTTCTTAACTGTTTTTTGCATAGACTTCCTTTCGTTCCATATTTCAACTCTGTGGCACTGAGGCAGTGACTTAGCAGGTGCACACATCTGATCACACGACGTAATGGGAACAGGCATGCCCCTCCACAGCACCTACAGGTGAGGGCCCAGATGCCGGGCCTGGCTGGGTCACATCCGCTCAGCACAGAGTTGTGCAATGACGTGAGAACAGATGGCAGCCCAGGTCACGACAACCTGGGCTGTGTGTAAATTCAGTGCTTGCCCTGGGCTCGCTGTGCCTCTCATTTGCCTTTAGCATTCATGAGGAAGAGAATATGAACATTTGTTAAAGTAATGGGGCTTTGAAACTATAATTGATCCCAAATTTTTATTTTAAAAAGTCAATTTTAGAGTTTTAGAATAATATCAAGAAAAACAGTTACCATGGGGGGCAAAATGAATAGCAGAACCAAAGATTTTGAAAGGATTTGGGATGAATCAAATATATATCACACAAAATACATATGTACAAACAATGATGCTTGTAAATGTTAAATATGCTGTATCTTATGCTGGCAGAAAAATCACAAACTGCTTATCTAAGGCTCCATAGCTCTTGATTTCAGAATTGCATATCAATCAGAAGAGCATCATGGTTTCATTGATTTTCTTCAGCAAATGCTACCCATTTGGACTGTATAAACTAAATAACTTTCATAAAATTATGTTTATCTGTTTTACGGATTGGACTTCCATGTAAGATTGAGGTGTGGGTTCTGGGAAAGAAGGAGCTCTATTGCCTAAAAATAATTCATCATAATAAAATGCATAAACGGCACAGCACCAGGAACCCAGCTGGTTTGTTGGAAGATCTGAACTGACGTTAATTCATGTGGAGTCACCAGCAGATACACAGAGGTTAAAGCCAGACGTGAGGATAAGTTTGAAGGTGGAAATTCTGTGAAATTTGAAAGGAAGCCAGCCAAGGCCCTCTGAGGCCATGTGAACATTGAGGGGTGGGCAGATAAAAAGAATTTGATGAGGACGCCTGAGGAGGAATAGCCAGAGAATTAAGAGAAAAAGACAAGATCCGGGGAGGATTTCAAAGAAGTCTCAGTCCACAGTGAAAAAAGCTATAAGGAGGCATTTGATATATGCTAAAAAGCATTCATTAGCAGCAAATATCTGAGCCTTATTTTCAAGGTCTCTGAAATAAAACTTTTGAAGTCATCCTTGACGTGTGCCTTCACTCAAGCTGGACGGCTTCCTGTTTCTCTCAGGTAGAGCCTGCCTTTGCTTGTTCTGTGGCACCTGCCAATGTGCTTTTGCCCCTTAAGTTTTTGCTTACTTATTTCTTACCAGATCATCAATTTCCCCAGCTCAGTTTTCCACTCCTACTTACACAAAGTCTTTTATCCTCCAGGCAGGAATAATCTTGCTTTAAAAGACAAAATCTTTCCTTCGTATTTAACCTGAACATTCCTTATGATGCTTTCTGCTTGCTAACCATGGGTGTGTGCAGACTGTGGATTGGTGTCTCCGTTAATGTACACTGGGAAGACAGGATGCTTGCATGTGTGACCCTCTGTCTCCCCTCTGCTTTGCCTCCTGATGCCTGGTTTTCCTTCAGAACTCTGCCCACAGGCTACTCCCCGCAGGAAGTGCCCCCCGCCCTGGCTGGTAGGCATCTCTGCTTTATGGCAATCAGGACTTTAAGTGTTCATACATTTGTGTAAAAAGTATCCAGTTCCTCCTTTGGCCCCTGCAGATTCAAGCTCAGTGAAGGCTGGGGGGATGTGTTTTGTTTCTTCCTTCATCCCAACACAGGATCCAGTATCCACAGCCTGGTATTCATCAAGGCCAGCACCCATATTCTGTAGATAAGGAGACTTTGGCTGTCTACGAAGTTGTAGCACAATGTCAAAGCCACCATGAGAACCTGCATGCTGGGTTTCCAGACCAGTGCCTTTCCTACCAGCTTAGATGGGTCTTTAACCCTTTTGCACAGTTGGATGAATCTGTCCCTCAGTAGGCGTCTTTATGAGCTAGGCATCAGCCCTTCTTGGGCTTGTGCATTGAGGAGCCTGGGTCAAGGGATTCTTAAAACGACGACGACAACAACACAACAACAACAAAACCAACAAACAACAAAAAAAACAAAAACAAACCAGCAAGGGTGGTATTTAAAATCAGGTTGAATCAGGAATGTATGAGGAATTATCTATCATGACCCAGCTCTTCTATGTGGTCCATTAACCTTCACTGAGAATAGACTTTGAAGATTATTGCCTTGAAATATTTGACTATGAACCAGAGTAAACAGACTTATGTGGGAAATACAGCAGAGTTTTAGGGCCAAAGGAATTTAAAGATTGAATGGAAAACTTGCAGACGCAGAGTCATTAAATGAATTGATTAACGTCACTAGTCAATAGCAAAGCTGGTATTCTAACTCAGGAACATAAAGTCTAATGGACACTTTCACCTTAAACAATGTTTTTTTTGTTGTTTCATCATGAGAAAGGACGTCTTTTTCTTTGCAGTTTGAATGGTCAGGAATTTATTGAAGATTCCAGAGGTAATTTGTTGATTAATATCTTTCTCATTTTATTGATTGTAAATATGTTGCTATTTCATTAATTATGCTAAGAGCTAAACCTTTTAAATTACCCCAGAGTTTTCCATTTAATACACATGATGTGATTTATTTAACCATTCTCCTTATATTGAACATGATTTCAATGTCATTTCTTATGAATGATGATGTGGACAACTTTTTGATTTGTTTTATTTTTCTAGCTTTATTGATGTATAATTGACAAATAAAAATTGTATATATTTAAGGTCTGCAACTTTTAAATTTTATTTTAAAGATATTTTTTATTTCAGTAGCTTTTGCTGTACAAGTGGTTTTTGATTATATGGATGAATTGTATAGTGATGAAGTCTGAGATTTTGACACACCCGTCACCCAAGTATTGTACATGGTACCCAAAGTGTAATTGTTTTTTTCTTCCCCTCCCACTTTCCCCTTTCTGAGTCTCCAAAGTCCATTATACCACTCTCTATACTTTTCCATGCCCACAGCCTAGCTCTCACCTATAAGAACATACAGTATTTGGTTTTCCATTCCTGTGTTACTTCACTTAGAATAATGGCCTCCAGCTCCATCTAAGTTGCTGTGAAATACATTCTTTTTATGTCTGAGTGGTATTCTATGGTGTGGATATAGCATATTTTCTTTACCCACTTATTGGTTGATGGACATTTAGGTTGATTCCATATCTTTGCAATTGTGGATTGTGCTGCAGTAAACATAGGCATGCAGGTGCACTTTTGAATATAATGACACGTGTCTCTTTGGCTGGATACCCAGCACTGGGATTCCTGGGTCAAATGATAGGTCTACTTTTAGTTCTTTAAGAAATCTCCATACCATTTTCCATAGTGGTTGTACTAATTTACATTCCTACCAGTAGTAGACAAGCATTTCCTTTTCACCATATCCATGCCAAGGTCTACTGTTTTTTTTACTTTTTAGTAATACCTGTTCTTGCAAGAGTAAGGTGGTAGAGTATCTCATTGTTTTAATTTGCATTTCCCTGATGATTAGTTATGTTAAGCATTTTGTCATATGTTTGTTGGCCATTTGTGTATCTTCTTTTCAGAAATGTCTATTCAAGTCATTTGCCCACTTTTTGATGGAATTTTTTTTCTTGCAAATTTGTTTGAGCTCCTTGTAGAGTCTGAATATAAGTCCTTTGTTGGATACACAGTTTGCAAATATTTTCACCCATTTTGTAAGTCGTCTGTTTACTTTGATGGTTATTTCTTTTGTTGTACAGAAGCTTTTTAGTTTAATTAGGACTTATTTATCTTTGTTTTCATCACATTTGCTTTTGGGTTCTTTGTCATGAAGTCTTTGCCTAGGCCAACGTCCAGAAGAGTTTCTCCTAGGTTATCTTCTAAAATGGTTCTGATTTCTTCAGAACATAGATTTAGGTGTTTGACCCATCTTGAGGTCTTTTTCATTTTTATTTTTTATTCAATTATTTTTGAGACATTGTCTCTATCTGTCACCAGGCTGGAGTGTAGTGGCGCTCTTGGCTCACTGCAACCTCCACATCCTGTGTTTAAGCCATTCTCCTGCCTCAGCCTCCTGAGTAGCTGGAACTACAGGAATGCACCACCACACCCAGCTAATTTTTGTATTTTTTGTAGAGATGGGGTTTCACCAAGTTGGCCAGGATGGTCTCGAACTCCTGACCTCATGATCCACTTGCCTGGGCCTCCCAAACTGTTGGGTTAACAGGCGTGAGCCACCGTGCCGGCCTTGCGTTGATTTTTGTATAAGGTGAGAGTTAAGGATCGACCTAGTTTCATTCTACCTGTGGGTATCCAGTTTCCCCATGATCAATTATTAATTAGGGTTTTTCCTCCAATTTATTTTCTGTAGGCGTTGCTGAAGATCAGTTGGTTGTACATTTGACTTTATTTCTGTATTCTCTATTCTTTTCCACTAGTCTATGTGTCTACTTTTATACCAGTACCATCCTGATTTGGAACTATAGCCTTGTAGTATAATTTCAAGTCAGGTAATGTGATGCCTCTAGATTTGTTCTTTATGCTCAGGATAGCTTTGGCTATTCAGGTTCTCTTAGGTTCCACATGAATTTCAGGATCATTTTTCCTAATTCTGTGAAGATGATGTTGGTATTTTTTTAGAAACTGCATTGAATCTGTAGATTGCTTTGGGCAGTTTCAAATGGTCATTTTCAAATTCTGAAATGGTCGTTTTCACAATATTGAGTCTTCTAATCCATGACATGAGATGTGTTTTCATTTGTTAAGGTCTGCAATGTGATGATTTGATATATGTATGTATTGTAAAATAATTACCCCAGCTTTGGCTATTTGGACTCTTTTTTGGTTCCATATGAATTTCAAAACAGTTTTTTTAGTTCTCTGAAAAATATCAGTGGCACTTTTAATAGAAATAGCATTGAATCTATAAATGGCTTTGGGCAATATGGCCATTTTAATGATACAGATTATTCCTATCCATAAGCATGGAATGTTTTTCCATTTGTGTTCTTTTTACACAAGATTGCTTTGGCTATTTAATGTCTTTTCTGGTTTAATATGAATTTTGGGGATGTTTTTTTCTATTTATGTGAAAAACACTGGAATTTTGGCAGGGATTGCATCAAATCTATAGATTCTTTTAAATGCTATGGACATTTAACAATATTAATTCTTTTAATCCATGAACATGAGGTATCTTTACCTTAGTCTGTGCCCTTTTCAACTTCTTTCATTAGTGTCTTAAATGTTCGGTGTATGTATCATTCAACTCCTTGATTAAATTTGTCCCTAAGTATTTTATTGTTTTTGTAGCTACTACATGAGATTGTTTTATTGATTTCTTTCTGAGATATTTTGTTGTTAGAAACACAACTGATTTTTTAATGTTGGTTTTGTATCCTTCATCTTTACTAAATTTGTTTATTGGTCCTAACAGTTTTTTGCTGGAATTTTTAGGCTTCTCTGTATATGAGATCATGTCATCTTCCAACAGAAACAAACTTTACCTCTTCCTTTCAAATATGAATGTTCTTTTATTCTTGTTTAATTTCTCTGGCTAAGTCTTTCAGCACTGTGTTCAGCTGACGCAGTAATAATGGGCACCCTTGTTTTTCTCCTGATCTTAGAGGAAAATCTTTCAGCTTTTCAACATTGAGTATGATGTTAGCTGTAGGCTTGTGATATATGGCCTTTATTATTTCTTCTATGCCTAATTTGTTGAGAATTTTTATCATGAAAGGATATTGAATTTTGTCAAATGCTTTTTTGCATCTGTTGAGGTGATGTTATGGTTTTGTCTTTCATTCTGTCGATATGCTGTATCACATTTATTGATGTACATGTGTTGAACATCCTTGCATCTCAGTAAATCCTACTTGATTATCGCATATGATCTTTTTAATATGCTGTTGAATTAGGCTTGCTAGTGTTTTTCTCAGAATATTTGCATATATATATACACACATATATCAGATATGTTCATCAGATATATTGGCATATATATGATATGTATATATATCAGATATGTTCATAATGTGTGTGTGTGTGTGTGTGTGTGTGTGTGTGTATATATATATATATATATATATATATGCCAACATATCTGTAATTACAAATATATGTGTGTGTAATGACCATATCTTGTTTTGGTTTCTAGGTAATACTGGCCTCAAAAAATGAGTTTGAAAATGTTACCTTCCATTCTAGTGTTTTGGAAGAGTTTGAGAAAGATTGACATTCATTCTTATATAAATGCCTGTGTGATGGACATTTTATAAGTTCTGCCAGTGACTTTGTCTCTTGCCTAAGAAACATCTTCCATTTTTCAAAGGCCTGGTTAATAAGTATGCATATAGGTGACTTTTGAGATTCTAGTCTTTCACTAAGACATGCTATTCTATCAGTCTAAATATAGCTACCTTGATCCAGCCAGTTTTCAATCAGCTTGTTTGTTCAGATTCAAGCTATTGTCAGGTAGCTCTGCAAGTGGTGTTTTTGAAAAGTTCCAAAGAGCTAGCAGTAGATATTTGAGAAATTTTTAGAATCCTGAGAACATATGGCAGGGTATGGAGATGGAGAAAGTCCCCTGCCAGGGTCCTGGGCCTCTTAGTCACCCATCTATGGCAGGCAGCATGACATAGTGAGAACTGGGCAGGAGTTAGAGGCAAGAGAAGCTCAATCTCATGGCTGATCATGTATGTTTATTTCCTTGCCTTGATTTTGGGCTTCATGAGAACAAGGGTTAGCAGGACCTTAAACAAGCCAATCAAAGTGTCTCAGCTTCAGTCTCCTCATCTCATGCTAACACCAGCTTCCTAAATCCATGTTGGCACCAACATCTTCCTCTGCCTTTTGCTTTCCCAACCCACCCCGATACCTTTGCAACCAAATCCCTGCACTGAGTCTCTCTCTGCTAGAGATATCTAGAGCAGTTTCTTCTCCCCTAACCCAAAGCTGCTGCAATGAGAAAATAAGCCATTAGGAGTAAAAATCAAAATAAGTAAGTTACAACAGAATCAAGTTGGAGTTTTCAAAACCAAGTTTGTATTTCTCAGTTGAGATCTTTCCTCATAAAATCAAGAGAAAATAACAATAATACCGACAAACAAAACACACACACATACACACAAACCCTAAGGTTTAAAAGGGGGAAAAAAAACAAAAACTAAAGAGACACATTGAAACCACTGAGTTCTTATTTTAAAGAAATAAAATCTGGGCATTCACTGCTCTAAGGGGACGGAGTGGTGACATGGCCAAGGCATGGATTCAACCTATTTGTGGTCGCACTTCAGACTGAAATCCAGCTCACCCTCTCAGCCTTCATGAATCCCCCTATTCAGAATCAGAGTCCTTGCTCTTCTAACAGATTCCTCCGACCACACTTTTGCTTCCTTAGCTCTGCCTTCCCTGCAAGGGTGTGCAGGCTCAGTAGCTCAAGCACCCTTATCCGGCTTATGAGAGGGGCTCGGTGATGATTCATGGTGTGGGCCCCCCATGCAAAACTCTGTCGAGCACTCACTGAGAGGCAGCCCTCTGTTTTTAAATGCTCATCTCAAGGCTCTGGACACTGTCTTTCTGTCATAGTGTTTTTAGGCTCCACATTTAGCTGGCATGATTTAACAACTACGCTTTCTGAGGGTGATGTTCTCGCCTTGATGCGGCTGATGATCTGTCATGTCACAGGTAACTCTGATGGTGCCATTGGTGCACTTGAATATTGGATGCTTCATAATCACTGAATGAGATAAAAATGAAAACAAGCAACAACAATAACAACAAAAGTCCCTTTTGCTTGCACTCGGCAAAGGCATCTAACTTCCAGGATGACTGGGATGGACAGGAACACGGGTGGCAATGTAATGTGCTGGTGGCCCGAGGGGCTCAGCCTCCTAGATAGGATGTAATTGGGGCAAAAGAGAAATGCAACCACAGATTCCAAAAGTAAGTCTATAAACAGAGGTCTTAACGGTGTGTTAGTGAACAATGCTGAGGAGTTAGTTGAAGTATACTCAGGATGACTCCGAAAAAATGCAGGTTTCCTCCTTGCCCTAAGAGGGTCTCCTGGGAAGGAACCACCGAACTGGAGCCACTTCTGAGAAATGTCCAGGGCCATGGCTTTGGGACTAAAGCAGATGGAAGTGTAGTGTGAGTGTGCAAGCACTAGCAGAGCTGAGTGAATGAGTTTATTGATTAGGTGAACAACTCATTTGTCACTGCATCAGTCCCTTGGTCAGTAAATATTCTTTCTTCAACAACTCTGAGGGGAAAGATAAGGCAGAAAATAAGAATATTCTCCATTATTCAGAGACTATGATTCCTATTGGATGGGCATACATGGCAATTGTAAACTCACACATCCTGATGGCAGAGGCTTGGACAACCCGCCTGAAAGAACCTCTCTCTTTTATTTTACAAAAAGGAAAATAGAGGTTTTCATCTACAGAGATAGTGGACCTGTGGCCAAATAAATGAAGATAAAATGTCCAGAGGGAAACCAGGCTGACAGAGGGTAATGAGAAACTTATCAGGGAGGCGTGGAGAAGGCAGAAAAGCAAATGCTTTGTGTTTGCAGAAGGAACTGGCTGGGCAGGACCCTGTCTTAGGCAGACTTCCAGCCTGCATAGGCAAGTGTTGCCATCAGAAGGACCTCTGTGTATACTGGAGACCTACTGGGTGACAGTTAACATTTCTAGGTACCTCTCCAAAGCTCTGAAGGTAGATCATCTTTAATATATACTGTAGAAAAAATTTTGGGGAGGTTTTATTTCCGGATGGTTTGTTTTTGAGGAATTTTATCTTTTAGCCCTCTCCTTAAAAGAAAATTATCTTTTTAAGAAATAAAAATACTTGGATCGGCTTGTTGTCTTTCTTTATCACACATTATTTTGATTATCAAAACGGACCTGGCTGGCAAGGTTTCTCCGGCCCAGCACTGTCTGTCCCTTTGGTGTCAGCTCACCCTGGCATGTTCCAGCCCAGCAGCCCAGCAGACCTCCTCTGTTTCCTCAGCATCTCCTGCTTTCTCTTACCTGCACACCTTGCTGGGAACTTTCTCCTTGGCGTGATCACTCCCTGTCTCTGCTCTTCCCTCTGTCTGCCCACCTTCCTCTCCTCCAGATCCCTCAGAATGTTTTATAAACCTCAAAGGGCTTCCCCAGCTCTGAAACCTCGCCCGGCACCCTAGATGTCCCCAAGGCCACACCCACTGCATGTTTCTCTTTTTCTCAGGTAGATCTGCACATTTGTGTAATAGAAATTACTCCTTAATGTCCATTTCTTCAATGATAGATTATAAAACTTCCTAGTTGGGTAATTTGATGGACTTCCTAGTCACCTTCTTCTTCTTTTGCGGTGCTCGGTATAAACTGGGCACTCAGTGATAACTTATTTCATGAATGAATAAACAAACATTATTGGTTTCCTTCAGCATGCCCGAGGTTTTATAATGAGAGGTAGGGTAATAAAGGAACCAACACTGATTGGCTGTTTCCTTAATGCTGTTTTTGTACTAATTTTGCTACATACGCGGTAACTGTGATAATTTCATTACTTCATTCATTTGGTTATATAAGTTCTCTAGGACAGAATGCTCCTTGAGAATGTTACAAATAAGGCTAAAGACATATTGGATTATGACCCGAATCCAAGACCCAAAGAAACCATTGCTAACCTGTTGGTATGTATCATCTACATTTCTTATTGTGCTCCACTGACTAATAGGTAACATGTCGATTTTGGTTTTATACTTTAACATACTCTGTCCACATGTACTATTGGGAGCAGTGATGTGTTGCAGCCAGCTTGTGCCACTCAGAAAAGCTGACTATGAACATCCCGTCTCCTTTAGTGACTTCATTTTGGTAGCTTTAAATCGGCCATGGTGGTGCTGTGTGTGCCAGGAAATCAGCAAACACTGCAAATCAGGTCTGTTTGGGGGAAGCCAGTTGTTAAACATGTACTAGCCTGCCACGGTGTGAGGGCTTTTACAAATGAGGATGATTCCATAACCATTTCTGTCCATCCCTCTTTGTGAAAACATGTGAAGAGTTTCTCTAAGGGAGATACCAGGCAGTCACATTGCTGAAATAGTCTTAGGGCATACAGATTTTTTAAAAAGACTTACTTCAAAGTGTCAGTTTAAACTTCCACTAGCAGTTGATGGAAACATTTCTTCAAACCAATCAAGAAGGGTAAAATGCAGTATTTTGTTTTTTTTAGTTACATTTCCCTCATTACTAAGAGGATTGACCATCTTCTCATGTTGATTGGCTATTTTTGTTTTCCCTTTGGGAATTTCTCATCTGTCACTTTTGCTTGTGTTTCTTTGGATAATTTATTCCTTCACTATATAATTTTATTTTCTATCTATTGCCAACCACGTCTTTGATAACAATTTTTGATACATCATGTAGAAAGTATCTTCTCCTAGTCTGTAGCTTGTCCTTTAACTTTGTTTTAGGCAGTTTTCATCATACAGACATTTTAAATTTTGAAGTGTAATGTATTGAAGCTCTTGCCTATAAGCATGTTTGAAATGGGCTTTCCTATTCGTGTAAACATTCTTCCCAACCACTCGATGCTGTCGCTGATATTTTTTTGGAGGTAGAAGTGAGGGTCCAGGAGGTAAACTGGCGGGCCTGGGATTTGCGTTCAGGTCTCATTGTCCCCGATATCAAGGTATGCTTGAGCCATAGCCCAGGCTGCTGTCCAGATGGAATCTCAGGCTCCCTTGTGAGTGACTGCCCTCGCGGGGCTCTCTGCTGACTCAGTGTGCCTGGGATGTCCATTCTGTAATTGGACATGTTTCAAACACACAGAAATCTCCTGCTGGAGTCTTGGGCAGGCCTTAAAATGGCACCAGGACAACTCTTTTCCCCACATGTCTCACCTCTAGTCCATGAGCAATGCTTCGTTTGCCTCAACAAATTCTAAATGTCCAAGCATATCCTGATGCATTAGCCTTCATCTTGTTGCCTGGGATGGCCTTAGCTTTCTGAGGAGTGAAATATGCCTGTGCCTCTGGTCCCAAAACTATGGGAATCTATACCAAGCTTTCTGAGTAGGCCCTGTATATGTGGATAAAGGAGGTGACTTCTTTTATCTCCTCCATTGGAGGTGGCATAACCAGAGACTGCATGGCAAAAGCTCGCTCCAAACATCTGCATGGCTTCTTTCCAAAATCCTTTCTTCCCCTTCTGCCTGACACCATGTTCCTCCACTAAGCTGACCAAGGGGACCAAGAGCCATGGTTTTCACTTACTCTCTTGTGAGCTCTGCTTCTGAATCTGCTCCCTCACATTGGTTTGCAAGGTCTATTCTGGGCTCTGTCCAGCCACAATTTATATAAATGCCTATTTTCATCATTTTATACCAAGTCCTTTCCCATCTACAAATTAAGTGTTCTATATTTTCTATCTTAACTTCTTTTACATTTATGGCATTAGAACACAATGATTACTTGAGTGTTTTGTGGGCTTTATATTTTTGCTTCTGTTTTTGTTTTTCTATAGTGTAAGTTCTGTGAAGACAGAAACTCTATCCCCTTCACTGCCATAACTCAAGTACCTGGTGTATCTCAGTTACTCAATTCTTAAGTTTTGAGCCAATGGACTGATAGGTGGTTACAAAGATAAGTTGATGAATGAAGAATTTCACATCACTTCCAGACTCCATCTCAGGAACCTTTCTCTTCACCTAAATCTTGTTCGAAAGCTTCACCTGAGCAAACATTCTGTGGTACTGATGGCTTTGGTTTAGAGCTGTTCAGGTCTATATTGTTAAAGTTTAAGACACAGTAAAAGTCATGACACCTGGAAATCAATGCTCTTGTTCATCTTCCTTAAAGTAAGTGTACTTTGCTCAGCTTTCTGAAATATGTGCCAGTGGCTGACCCACATTTTCATGGATTGGTAGTAATGGCACTAATAAATTTCATTGACTGTACAACTGAATATACTGGGCACTGTGCTAGATGTTTTGTAGATATTATTGTATACATCCTCATAACAATCTGTAGAGAAACATCTCTTTGTTCCTACAGAAGGAACCTGAATCTCAGAGAGTTTAAAAATTAGTAGACCCAATGTGTGTTTTCTAGTTTGGTTTTTAATTTTATTTCATCAAGTGAATTCTTTGACTTCGCTAAATATTTATTATTTTTTGTAAAGGTCAGATGATAAGGAAATGCTTTTAAAAATGGTCAGTGAGTTAATGCCTTCATACTTTCTTTCAAACTGAATATTATGTTTTTTAAAGTTCCACATTCAGCCACTATCTGTTGAGCAGCTGGGTGCTATACAGTGTAGTAGATCTGTTTTGAGTAAAACGAACCTCCCATTACAGAGGCCTCTGTTTAATATGGGAGGCAGTTACCATGCAGATAATCACACAAAGGCATTTCTACACCAACTAATGTCACAGCACTAAGGGAATGTCTGACCATGTTAGGGAGATTAGGGAAGGCTTTCCAGGGAGGAAGGGATGCCTGAACATAGAGGTGAGGGGTGAGTAGAAGCTGTGGGATATTTCCCCGTCCCAGGGAAGGGAAATGCCATTCTAAGCAGAGGGAACAGCATGGGCGAAGGTAGCATGTAACAGAGAGGGGCTGGCGGGCCAGCGAGGCTGGAGAACGGTGAGCTGGAAGGGGTTGGATCCTGGAGTGATATGGAGATGGAGGGGTGGGGGAAAGCAAAACTGGCTTTGAGAAATACATCAGGACTTCGGGAGGCCAAGGTGGGCAGGTCACCTGAGGTCAGGAGCTCAAGACCAGACTGGCCAACATGGCGAAACCCAGTCTCTACTAAAAATGCAAAAATTAGCCAGGCGTGGTGTTGCACACCAGTAGTCCCAGCTACTCTGGCGGCTGAGGGAGGATAATCACTTGAACCTGGGAGGCGGAGGTTGCAGTGAGCCGGGATCGTGCCACTGCACCCCAGCCTGGCGACAGAGTGAGACACTGTCTCAAAAACAACAACAACAAAACCACACACAGAAACCTGCTATGAACTTTCGTGTGTGGGTTTTTACGTCCATATGTGTTTTCATCTCCTTTGGGTAAATGCCACGGAGTACAACTGCTGGATCTCTGGTAAGAGTATGCACCGTTTTGTAAGAAACCACCACACGATGTCCCGAAGTGCCTGTGCCCTTTTCCACTCCCACATGCTGTGAATGAGAGTTCTTGTTACTCCACAACAAAAACCTTTCCAGCACTTGGTGTTACCACAGTTTTGACTTTTAGCCACTCTAATAGGTGTGTAACAGTATCTCACTGTTTTTAATTTGCATTTCCCTGATGACATATGACGTGGAACAACCTTTCATATGCTTATTTTTCATTCCTGTATCTTCTTTGGTGAGATATCTGTTAAGATCTTTGGCTCATTTTTTTAATTGGGTTGATTATTTTCTCATTGTTGAGTTTTAAGATTTTTTAAATGGACTTTAGATAACATTCCATTATTAAATATGCCTTCTGTAAACATTTTCTTCCAGCCTGTGGCTTGTCTTTCCATTTTCTTGTCAATGATTTTTTCTGAGCAGAAAATTGTAATTTTAATGAAATCTAGTTTATCAGTTCTTTTCTTTTTCAGGAACTGTGCCTTGGGTGTCACATCTAAAAACTCATTACCAGACCTGAAGAAATCTGAATATTTCCTCTGTATTATCTTCTGAGATGCTAGATTACTTTTGAACATGTTAAATGTATAGTATCTTTGAAAATCTAAGCATAAAACTTGAAGTAGCCAATTTAACATATAGATCTTGAACTTAGAAGAAAAGTCTGTTTTAGAGACATAATTTTCATTAAGCGGCTATGTGCTAGATGCCACTTTATGTGTAGGACTTGGAAAATGCACAAAATAGGAAATAAACCCTCCTCACGGGGATAGACAGTGACACTGGATTGGGGAAAGGTGTGCCAGTTTCTAGGGAGGTGACTCTGATAAGGATACAGAGAAACACGCTATCAGAGAGTCAAGAAGAAAAATAGTGAAGCTTTGTTTCACAGTGGCCAAGGGAAGAGGGTATTTCAAAGGAGGGGGAGTTGACTAACATTGCATAATGCTGCTGAGAATTCAAGTGTAATGTGTACTAAAAATTTCCTCCAACTTTTAGAAACACAGGGCACTATTCACCTCGATAGTTTTGTTTTTTTTTTTTTTTTTTTTTTCTGGTGCTAAGAGAACAGAAACCAGCTTTGGGGTTTTGAGAGTGAGTAGAGCAATGGAGAAATGGAAACAGCCAGTAGAGACATCTTTTAGGTCAGTTGGTTGCTACTCGACCAAGGTATCTAGGAAGAGCTGTGAGATTTGACTTCTGTGTGTATTTTATTTCTAATGAGAGAATGGTGAATACATTTCAGCATCATTGGGAAGAATCTGGTTTAGGAGGAAATGTTGGATATGTAAAATAAAATAGGAAAAATAGTCGAAGCCCTCCAGGTGCAAGCAGGCGTGGAGAATCTCCAGGGACTATAGGAGTTTAATCAGCTTGAGCACTTCACCTGTTTTACAGCCTCCTGTGCCTGGCCCCCACCTCCAAACCCACCCCACCCCCACCACCACCAAAATCCTGTGTGGAATGGAATCACCTAGCTGGGTGGAAGCAGCTCCTGACAGCCCTGGCAACTTATTCGTGAACTTGAGTGAACTTCCCTGGTTACCATGCTAAAGCCTCCACCCAAGGAGGAGCTGTAGCTTCATTACTGTGACATGTAACCTCTGTGCCGGCGTGATGACTCACTGCATCTGCACCCCCGAGCCCCTTCCTCTGCATACCATCATGCACCCTCTCCCATTTCCACCACCCCATAAAACCTTCCCGTCACTTTTCCTTGGGGAGACACTGCATGGAGAATACCCCCAGTGCCCTCCTCCCTTGTGACAAGTGATATAACTCCTATCAATCAAAACATGCGCTCTTGTGGAGATTCGTCTGTTACTTGCTGGGTAAATGAACCCCGTTCTTTTTTTGGGTAACACAGCCATTAAAAGTTTGCATTTTCCATGCCCTGTACCAAGTCCTGTGGCTGCTGGGAAGAATCACAGCATGACTGAACTCTAAGGAACTCACACAGACATGCAAATAAACGGCCGCACAATGACAAGAGATCATGAGGAAGGTACAGTCATGAGCGTTTGGTCAAGGGGAGAAGCTGCTCTCTATGCTGAGCTCCCAGCAGCAAACAAAGGGCCGGCTGATTGTGGCCCTGGAGCCTAAGCAGCAAACTTGCCTGGTTACTTCTGCAGCAAGATGTTGATGGGAAGGTGAATGAGCCCAGGGTATTGGGCCATATGGTAGCTGAATCTGAAGCTGCAAAAAATGCTTCTGAGGATGTAGGCCTAGGTGTTCACTGATGCTAGAGCCACTGGGCTAAGACTTGGCTGACACCATCTAGGTGATACTACTACTTTCAAATAGTAATTGTAGAATTTTCTCGGACACAAGGAGTCAAGAGGGCCTTGGAAATAGTTTTTTGGTGCCCTGTAAGCATCAGGGCAGATGGGGGTAGCAGGAAGGGCTGTCAGTGCAGTGGATAGATTTGGGATTCTACTGTTGGCCTTTGGCTGGATTCTTCATCTTTCTGAGGCCCCAGTTCCTATTCCTGAAACGAGTTTATAAAGCTATGTGACTTTCTTTTAGCTCCCAGTCCCCATATTGGTTGTATGAGTTTGAAACCACCAAACCATCTCCCAAAGTGTCTGTGCCCTTTTCCATTCTCACATGTCGTGAATGAGAAGTGCATGTGGTGAGTACTCAGCCTTCTTTCGGGGATAAGCAAGTTCCCCAGACTAACACTCAAGTGCCCACTTGGCAACTTTCTGAGCATCTATTTTATTTAAAGTACTGATCTAGGTCACAGGGAAGAGATTCAAGTGATTTCCTAATTCTATGCCCTTTAAGGAACTCACAGAATAACAGAGGAGGAGAGGAAGTAGGTAGGTGGCAATAAGGTGACTCTAAGAAGAATAAAATAGGAGTCAGACTCTGTGGGACACAGGAAAGGTGTAAACCTAGAAGAATAAACAGGAAGAAGATATGTGTTTTAATAATAATGATGATGGCCACCTTTGTCTAATCTTTCATGATTATTTTTATATGAAGAGAATTATTCTCAAAAAGGATAAATGACTTGCAAATGCATGGAAAGCCTGAACTTAAATAAAGATCAGTCTGAATCAGAGCCTGTGCTGCTTCTAAGTACACTGAATTCTGCCTTCTAACTGGGAAGATCTTCATGGAAGAGGTAGTATTTAAGAGGTCATTGAGAAACAGGCAGACTTTTGAGGTGAGGATGATGATATCAGTTCATTTTTAAAGACTAATTATGTGCCTCTTATGTCAAGCATCTTACTAGAATCCTAGAACTCATTGGTGAGTCGTGCATTCTTCAGTCTTAAAGAAGCCCAGAGTCTGGTTACAGAAAGACACACAGACCTGCTACTTGGAGGAACAAGTATTCTACAAGAGCTGGTGCAAAATGCTGTGGAAACAGACGAGGGAGCAATTACTCTGCCTGTGGCATTGAGGGAAGAACTTCTGAGGAGGGGAAAAATAAGCAGAGTCTTAATGGATGAGAGGAAGAAAGTGGAAAAAAGAATGTCAGAGGAAGCAGAACATTCAAAAATATTTACAGATTGGTCATTTGGGCAAGCAGTGTGATACGACTTCTGAGAATTATCAAGAAGAAATCAGGTCTAATCCGAAAGAAGCTTAGAATTGGTATGGTGGAAGTCACTATGAGCCAGTACCCACCCTCCATCTCCCCAAAAGTCAAGGAAGTAATTAAAACATTGAACAATACTGTTCGTGTATAGTGAGTCATGGGCACTGATTTTTATACCGAGTCTCATTTGATACTCTGACAACCCCGTGATTAGATATTATAGCCCCATTTTATAGAAAATGAAGTTCTTTTTAGAAAAAAAAATTATATCCTCCAAACAGGCCAACATGGTGAAACCCCATCTCTACTAAAAATACAGAAAAATTAGCCAGGAAGGGTGGTGGGCGCCTGTAATCCCAACTACTTGGGAGGCGGAAGCAGGAGAATTGCTTGAATTGGGAAGTAGATGTTGTGGTGAGCTGAGATCACACCTCTACACTCCAGCCTGGGTAACAGAGCGAGACTGTCTCAAAAAAGAAAAATTGTGTTTTTATAATAGGAAAAAAATATGAGCCTCTACAGTATCTCAGTGGCCCAAAGCAGGACGGTCACATCCCTCAAGTCATCTTGCCCTGTCTGATTAATTGAACTAATACATATTGCCTCGGAGGATGTAGGCCTAGGTGTTCATTGATACTAGAGCCAACTGGCTAAGCCTTGGCTGACACCCAGGCATGTGACACTGTGACTTTCAGATGGCGGAGGTAGAATTTTCTCAGACACGAGGGATCAAAAGAGTCACCTAAAAGTTGCAGTATCACTTGGTAGAGTGCCAGCCACGGCTTAGCCAGTTGGCTGTAGTGTCCATGAACACTTAGGTCTGCATCCTCAGCAGCAGTGTTCGCAGCTCAGATTCAGCTGCCAGACGACCTGTTCTCCTTTGCTCATTTATTTTCACATCAACATCTTGGTTCAGAGGCATCCATGAAAGTTTGCTTAGACACCAGGGGCACCATCAGCCGGCCCTTTGTACCTTGCTGGGGGCTGAGTGCAAGAGGCATATACCTGCTGTGGGGCCGAAGGGCAAATTCAACAAGTGATACTAATGAGGAAATCTTCACATTTATTCAAGAGAAGAGAATAATGTTGGGCATTCTTCAAGAGCAAGGAACATCTGTGTCTACTGATCTTGCAAGGTCCCTGGAATTGTCAGTATTTCGGATGAATGGAGTGTGTGTGTTGGAGGGATGTGTCGAAGAGATGGGTAGCATCTTCTGCCTGCTGAGTGTTGTTGAGCAGTAAATGCATATGATCCAGGGTGAGAACATTCACACTTATCTGGGATAGGCAGAGAAAGCTTGCTGAAAGGGTGACGGTTTGAAATGGGCTGGATCCTGCATCAGTTTCTCAAGGCCCTACTCCCTGAAGTATCGGCACCGATAAGTGTGTGGTTACCATACACTCTGGCTATGCCTGAGACTTCTCCAGTTGTTGACTGGAGCTGAGAGGCTTACGTGCAAAAGTTCAGATCAAGAAATAATTCTAGAACTTGGTTGAAATGTGTGGTTAAAACCCTTCCGTCCTGCATTTCCTGTGTGTAATTGGAAGTTAATTACTTGGTTCAGCCAGGGCCAAGTCTGAGTCAAGGTGACCCATCAGAAACCAGGTCACCCACTGGGCTGGCTGGGACTCTGAGGTACGCAGGCAACTGGGAGAGTGCATGGGTATCGAGGAGCTGGAGAGAGGTGAGCTCTCCCTGAAGGAATTCCCAAGTCCATGCACAGACAGACGATGTATCTGCAGTATTTGGCTCAATGTATAAGCAGCAGAGAGAGGAGCTGAGTAAGGAAAGGAAAAATGTCAGCTGCAAGAGCTTCTGCTGTCCTGGAGGGCAGAAGCTCAGGTCATTCTGGGCTGCCACTGGAGTCTGGAAGGAGAATGAATGAGATGAAACTCTGTGAAGCTGAGAAGACAAAACTCAAGCTACAGAGACAGGTCTCGGCAGAACTGACCTGTGCATGGCCCAGGGATACCTTTTGCTCATTTTAACCAGAGGCAACATTCAGCCAGTGCATCCGGTGTGAGTAGTTGTTATAACAGGCACTGTCCTGAGCTTTCCAAGTCTTTCTTTTGAGACTACAGTGACCAGTTGCCCCGGCCCCATTGCAGACCCTCACCTTCTCTATCAGCCATAACTAAAGGATTTACACCAGGGCCGCCGATGACCTGCAGGCCCTGCTCGTCCCCTGCCTGGCAGTCATTCTGACTGAATGCTGTCTGTGCTCACCAATTTTGAATATCCTGCCCCGCTCCAGACTGCAAGTGTACCCTGGTGTGTGGGTGTGTGCCCTAATAGACAGAAGGGAGGGGACCAAGAGAGGAAAGGAGAGACAGTCCAGGTGACATTTGCTGTGACAGGGACAGGTCATTCAACTCTTGGGTTGGTGGGGGCCTCAGACCTTGGAGGGAGTTGGGATTGAGGCTCCTGATCTCTTTCTGAACTGGCTGGGCTTAGCTTAGCCTCTGGTCAGGCCCTGCTGGAGGCATCTGGCATCTCTGTGGAAGACAAAGGCAGAGTGACCACCTGTTCTTCTCTAATCAACTGTGACTCTGGGGCTCCCTGCTATTTTTTTGTAGTCACAACTCTCCTCTATATTCTGTGACCTCCAACTAAGGCCAAGGTCACCGTGGACTCTCGAACAGCTCTGTGCTCCTTGGCACATCCTGGAGACCGTGATTGGGTGGGGACACTGCAGCTCTGACAAATATTTGATTAGCTGCAATTGTGGCTATACTTAGTTCTCCTGGAGAAGCATATGGGGAGGCAGATGGCTCAGGAAAGCCGGAATCACATCAACAGGGCGCTTTGCCTCCCGTTTGCTGAGTCTCCTGATGACTTATTAACAGGATGGGTTTCAGGATTCAAAGATGGGGCTTCAGCTCTACCCTTCTCAAAAAGCCCCATGTTGTGCATTCTGGGAATCCTTTGTGCCAGCCTTTTGCAAGGGAACCTGGACTGAAGTGGACTCTGGGTCATCATGAGGACATAGCAGGATATAGAGACAGCCTCAGTGAGCTAGCCGCTCCATCTGAGATTCAGTTCACCTCCGCAAATGTTACTACACACCACTGCCAAGTTCTCTGTGATCAAGCCACTTGGAGCGTTGGTCAGTCATGCATTCTACAAATATTTGCCAGGCCTGGATTCAGCACAAAGCATCAGCTCTGTGTTCAGTCCTCACTATGGCCGTAGCTCCCACATTCCTCATTTAGGGGCAATTAACCATAGTGGAGACTTTAGAGTTCCGTCTAAGTGCAAGGAGGGGATAATGGCATCTGGTTTATATTTTAAGTATTAATTTTTTATTATTTTTTAAAGACAAGCTCTCACTCTGTCACCTAGGCCAGAGTGCAGTGGCAAGATCATGGCTCAGCAGCCTCGAATTCCTGGGCTTAAGATACTTTGCACCTCAGCCTTCTGAGTAGTGAGGATTGCAGGCCCACACTACCATGCCCAGCTAATTTTATATATTAAAGAAAAAAAAAAGCTTGTAGAGATAGAGTGAGCAGAGGCTCACTGTGTTGCCCAGACTGATCTTGAACTCCTGACCTCAAGTGATCCTCTCACCTTTGCCTCCTGAAGTGCTGAGATTATAAGAATGAGCCATCGAGGGGGCAGTGAGCTGAGATCACGCCACTGCACTCCAGCCTGGCACCAGAGCGAGACTCTCTCTCAAAACAAACAAACAAACCAAAAGAATGAACCATCCTGCCTAGTCAACACATAGTTTATATTTTATATTAGTAGACAAATACGTGATAAGAGCAAAAGCAAAAAGTAAGGTTTTCACTATGCCATATTGAAAAAAAATGTAAAAGAGATAGGATTGGATTTGGGTGTGAATCCATGGTATGTGCTGGTGATTGGATAGAGCAGGTGAGTGGAAAAGAGGAATTAAATGACCAGGAAGCATTTCACTAGTATGGGTAAGCTGGGAGGAGGAATATATTTGGGAAATATAATCAGAAGTTCTATACTGGACACGTGAGGGTTCTGATCTTTATTTGACATCAAAGAAATCACACCAAGTGGTGAAGGATCAGGCCCACTCGGGAGAGAGACCGGGCTGGCGTTATCCATTTGAGAGTGCTCAGCTTGTAGGTGGCATAGAAAGCCTAGGAAATGACGCTAGGAAAGGAGCACAGCTAATCACGGAGAAAATAACTGGGGCCATGATCCGGGGTTCTACAACACAGAGAGGCGGGAAGTGCAGGAGGACCTGGGAATCCAGAAGGGGCAGCAGTGAGTGAGAGAGGAGCTGAAGAGCTGCCAGAGCTGGAAGAGCAGGCGAGGTGGGCAGGAGGCATCATCTGGCTCCCCCAGTGTGGTCGGACTGTTACTGTCATTTTTGCCCGTAAAAAAGTAAGGCCAGTAGATCGAAAGTCTCGCCCAACATGTACCAGCTAGTAAGCAGGGAGGTGCTCCGTGGCTCCATTCAGGTCGTGCCCACTGCCCAGGGCCAAGCCCGCTTACTTCATGGTGTCAAAGGTAATTAAAGATTTCTTTTGGCCAGGTGTGGTGGCTCACACCTGTCATCCCAGCATTTTGGGAGGCCGAGGCAGGTGGATCGCCAGGTCAGGGGATCGAGACCAGTCTGACCAACCTGGAGAAACCCTGTCTGTACTAAAAGTACAAAAATTAGCTTGGGTGCCTGTAATTCCAGCTACTCAGGAGGCCGAGGCAGGAGAATCACTTGAACATGGGAGAGAGAGGTTGTAGTGAGCCGAGATGGCCCCACTGCACTCCAGCCTGGGGACAGAGTGAGACTTTATCTCAAAAAAAAGAAAAGAAAAGAAAAGAAAGAGATTTCTTTCTACTCCTCGCCCCCACTGAGACTTCTACTAATAGCTGGTAAAATTCTATGCTGGGCAATTTGTAATAGCCATACAGCTCCACACCCCTATTGATCCAGCAACATTTTTATTCACTCCATTTGTCTGAGTTCCTATTATATGTTACATCTTGTACCAGGCACTTTCATAGATTATCTAGTAAACCCCTCGCAACCCTGAGACAGGTATTGCTTTTCCATCCCCAGTTCACAGATGAGGAAACCGAGTCTTAGACTGTGCAAGTTCTTTGTTCACAGCTATACAGTGTATACATGGCAGACCTGAAAGCAAATCCATGTCTTTTAACTCAAATCTATGTGCTTACACAAGCATGAGGGACAAGGCCATACACTGGACTCTGTTATTGAAATCCAAACTGCAATACCTGAGACCACTCAGCAGTTAAGGCCAATTGAAGGAAATCCAGTGGGTTTCTGTGTTGAGCAACTAGAGTGTACCAGAGGCAACACACTGGCCTTTGACTTTTGAGACTATAGAGCAATATACGTTATTAGATAATAAAGTGTTATCAAGTGCTGGCCTTACTTGGCTTATTCTAATAGTAGGCCACAATGGTTTATAATTAAGTAATTAAGCCCATTCAGTGTTGATGAGAGAATGCTTCCTGTTAAATTGCAGTAACAGCCTTTCTCATTTTCAGTAGGTTAAATGGTGCTTTTTACCGGCCTCTTTAGTTTGGTTGCCCTCCCATAAATAGGACTTTCTGCTAGAGCATGGTATGTGCTTTGTGAGTTGGGTTTTCTTGCAGAGTAGGATAGGAGTCAGAAATTCTGGATATCAGAACTATCACAAACATTGGGTAACTTCTGAAAGGCATATCCCTCCATTTCTGCATTTATTAATAAATTGATTGCTGGCTTGATTTGCTAAATATTTGAGTGTAAGTGATATGCAAAGCCTTTTGTTCTATCATTCTCAGAATTATTTTTCTATTAAACAGAAATTGATGGATAGTGCATTTGAAGTAAGGAAAAGAAAAGGTTGAGAAATATTGTACTAAATATCGAAGAATATTCTTTGTCATTGTTTTATCTTTTAATTATGTCTGACATATTGCTTGTGTGGTTGTTGAGTTAAATAATGAATGAATAAACAAATTAAGGAGTGAAAATTTAAAAAAAAGCATTTGGAGTCACCATTGTACCATCTACCATATTTGACACTGAGGATGTAACAATCTCTTTGATCATGTTTCCTCGTGAATAAGATGAAAACTCATATACCACAAGGCCATACTCAGTGATTTAAGAAACAGAAAATATCTAGAATTTAGACCAGTAAACCTCAGGCTAGCTTTAACTGAGCAATTTGCAATTAACAAAACCATTTTATATTTATTATGTTTTATAGAAAAATGACTTTTCCAATCATATAATTAATAAATAGCATCTATGATCAATTAATTTTGTTTTACAGTTTGTTTCACATAATTTACCGCCTCAATCAGAATTTTAAATTAGCCTATATATATAAGACGTTCTGACTTGTGCAACGTGTGTGGAAAGATGAAACATTCATTTACACAAGGAGATGTCTGTGGAGTCGGACAGCAATGGGAATATTCATTCCTTATTCCACAGACAGAAGTGTCCCAGAAGGAACCCTGTGAGAGCTCAATGCTGAATCCCAATGTTTTGCCCAAGACCTAGCGCATAGCAGGTGATTAGTGAATACTCATTGAATGAATAAACACATTTTATAGCAAAAACATCAGAACATATTAATCTACAATTATAGGTGAGGCATAAACGTATGTCCATGTGCATGAAAGCAAACTATTCAGTACTCCATGTACAGCAGGTTACTTTAAGTAGAAAACAAGAAAAATGTTTTCTGTTCTTTGAGACAGAAATCAAAATGACAACTAAAATGCAGCTCTTTATTGATGTGTCACCGATTTGACATGCTTCAAAAATTGAAGGTACAAGCAGAATTGCATCTCTTCAGATATTTAAAAAAAAATGCTTGTATATCTCAATGCCCTGTTAGCAGAAATGCCACTTACTTTTCCCATCTCACATCATCCAAAAAGCCCTGGGCTGACACAATGAAGTGTGGTCCTTTTCTGAATGCTAGTTTAGGACAGAAATGAATCTCATCAGTCCCTAGCTGCTGCAGCATTCATTGGCACACAGTGACTCTGTTGAAGCATGGGTCTTTAGAATTCAGAGGAAGCTTGGGTCTTCAATGGTGAACTCTTTGCTGCTCCAGTTATATGTACAGGCCACCAGGGCCTCCACCCTGAGCTCCCAGGTTATCACTCATTAGAAATTGCAAAACTTGTGTTGAAAATTTAGTTGCCATTGTGACAATTTTGAGGTGAGAACTGTAAGAGGTTTTGGGCCATGTGGGCTTTACCCTACTGGGTGGAATCACTGCCTTTATAAAAGGGCGAGTTCAGCTCACTGTTGTCTCTTGGCCTTTCTGCCTTTTATAATGGGATGATGCAGAAAGAAGGCCTTTGCCAGGTGCAAGCGCCTTGATATTGGACTTCCCAGATTCCAGAACTGTGAGCCAAGCAATTTTTGTGCATTATGAATGACATCGTCGATGCTATTGTGTTACTGCAGCACATAGTAAGCTAAGATATAACATTTTCATATTCAGCCATTGCTCTTAACAACACAGTCTTTGTCTCAGGTTCAGTGGGTCCTCATCTTTACAGCTCACGATGTAGCTGAACGAACCTTCTACCCATGAAGCCCTGAGCATTTCTGAACATCCAGAGTCGTCATCCTGGGCCCCAGCTTTTCTCAAGATAACTTCATTTATGGGAACAGGTTGTGCTTGTGTGATTGTCACTAGTACCACCTTGGTTGGAAAGGGTCTGTCCCAGTCCAGCAGTATCCCTGATTTTCAACCTTTGAGAAAAGCCATCAAGACCATGGTTGCCTGTCTCCCATGGTTTCTTATCCATATTTTTCCACTTGCCCTCCAGAGATGGAGTCTTCAGGAAAGTAGCAACTTTGGGGGAGTCTCAAGACATCATGTATTGGACCTCCCTACCCTGGCATTGAAGGCTCAGTGACCCTACAAACTAGGCAGCACGCACACAACTACAGGAAATTATTCTGCTCATCCTCTCTGGAAAAACAGTGAATACCTTTTCAAAATAGGTTTATCTTCTGCCAATTCCTTATAATCATTGGCAAAAATAAAGCTTGGCTTCAGAGTGACTTTCTGTCCTTCCTGTTCCTAGAAAGGGTCAGAAAATGTACCCCACTTAAAGCATCTTAATCATTGTCATCTTCAATCTATGAGAAAATCTGTTTGGGTTTTGATAATTTTTCAGTTAAAAACACATTTCTTTACTCACCATTTTACCTAAGCCTTACATTCATTATGGAAATTAAGTAAGGCATGATTCTTGCCTTATTTGAGCTCAGATTCCATAGTCCTGCCCAAGGCCACACAGCTGGAAAGTGGGGACAAGTCTAGAACTGATATTTCCCTTACTAAAGGAGCATTTTCTAAGTCACATGAAAACCAACATTGTGACTTTGAGGAACTCATAGTCTAATGGGGCTTTTCTACTTCTCTTGGCTTTAACATGTTGGAAGAGCATGAGTATGTCCTGAGTTTAAAGAAATTCAAACAGTCCAGACTTCAGTCAGCTGACTTCAGGCCTGGAGAACTGAAGGGGGTGTCTTCCAGAATTGAGGCACAAAATTGATTCTTTGGGGATCTCCTATGTGCAGGCAGAGCCATGGTCATATTCTTGGAAGGGAATTGAGGTTTAGTCCACAAGTAAATGTCCCATATGCTGTTGCTTTGGGCATTGGGCATTGAGCATAGAGTCCATGGCAGAAGAATCACACCTGTATTTTATGGTCTGTGCTCACAGATCCCTCTAGGGCTGCTAGAGCTCTCATTTAAGGTGTAAACGTTTAGAGGTGCATAGATATATAAAGTATTAATATCATTCATTTTGTGAGGAGAGAAGAAGAAACTACAGAACCTTGAAGTTTTGTTTTTTCTCTTGCCCTCTGGCCTGAAATTCTGTGTTGAGCTGTTTGAAATGTATTCTTTGTGCAGCTGAAACTTGAAGAGCTCTTCTTCCCTCCCCTGCTGTACTGTTTTCTCTGTTCCCCTCCTTTTTCCTTCACATTCCCTTTCCTTCTTCCAACCATTTTCTTTACATCTCTTTTTTCCCCTTAGAGTTTCAACTCTTTTTATGCATGGAACCAAGGCTGACACACACAAAAGAGGAAGACAAATACGTAGGAAGACTCTAGTCTAAACCTTTCATTGGACCACTTGAGTAGAAATCTTGTTGCCTCAAAATACGTAAAAATACACTAAAATGAAAAGTGGCTATCTACCCCATAGCTAGGAAAGGCTGCCACCCCAAAGTATAAGTTTGTCTTTAAGGGTGGAGAGAGCGTGTAATTTTGTTGTCTCTAGGTGCTGAATTTGCCAGGAAGGAGCAATGAGGATAGTGGGTCGGGTCGGGTATCCAGATGTGGACGGTTGTTGAAGAAGGGAGAATCTCAATGGGAACAAAGCAGGCAAGTGTTGTCCTAGTGATCTCCACAATCCCAGGGAAACGTCTTGGGATTGGTGAGCCTTCCCTTGTAAAAAATAAAACACGAACAAACAAACAAAAAACAACACACCTGCTCCGTGCGATGCCCTACTTAATAATGGTGAGGAGTTGACCCAGAAAGTCTCCTAAGGTATGAAAAATGCCTTATCCCAGGCTTAATGGGGCACCTGGGGATTTGGTGACTGTCAGTAAATACCCATTAAGCCCTGTGGTCTAGTTTGCCAATCTGCTCAAATTCAGAGGCGCTTAATCTCCCATAAAAATGTGGCCAGTGACAATTTATTCAACAGAAAGTACTCAGAAATTCCTCTGCAAAGACAATTAAAAAGTCATCATACTGTATATTGTACGCCCAGTGCATGCCTGGTCTTAGGAGCTTGATCCATTTTGTCCTCTTTGTGTCCACAGCGATCCCAGAAGGTCAGTGTGGCTGTGTCCATTTCTCACATGGAAAGCTGCTGTTACAAGAGGTGATGTCATTTGCCCAAGACAGCAAGTGATTGAACTGTTTTGCTGGCTGTCCCTCCTTGTGCAGACTACTCAGTGCTGCTCTGACCTTCAGGGCACTTACCCCATCTATCCGCTGCCACGTTGTCATTCTGGCTTATAGATCAGCTGGGCCTTGACAGTGATAGAGAAAGAGCCAGTGTAGCAAATAAAAACAGAGCGGCGTCTGCACACATGAATCATTTTTATTTAATAGCCACATCGATTTGAATACAGCAGGTCTAAATAGAACTGCATTAGACGAGTAATTTTATTGCCTTCATGGCAATGTGCAAATTAGAGCAGGTACATCTGAGTAGCCTTGGGAACAACCTGGCATTTTACATATTTTTCTATTCCTTGCTCTGAAGCTACAAGGCAGGTGTTTGTTTAGATATTAATGTGCATTGGGAGGTGACTGTGATCCTGTGTCCCTGTTTCCAAAGAAGTCTTTGATTCATCCACAGACAGTGTACAAGGCATTTAGTATTTTTCTTTGCTGGTTAGGCTCTTTTGGCTTTTTTTTCTCTCTTATTTTCTTGGCTCCCATTTCAGGCAAACTATTTAATTCTTTCAGTACTGTTTAGAGTCCCCACCCTTTGCTAGAAAATAGATGCATTTTGTTCATTCACTGGAGACTTCATTTTCTCTCTTATTAAAGAGGTAGATGTGAGGATGAATCTACACAATGCTTCATTATATAGCAATGCTCTAGCTCAGTCTGCTGCAACAAAATACCATAAACTGGGTGGCTTATTGACCACAGCAATGTATTTTTCACAGTTCTAGAGACTGGAAGTTTAAGATCAGGATGCCAGCATGGTCAGGTTCTGGTGAGGCCTCTTTTCCAGGTTTGCAGATTGATGACTTCTCTCTTGTATCCTCACATGGTGGGAAAGGTGAGGGGACAAGATCTCTGGCCTCTTTTTATAAGGGCATTATTCCCATATATGAGAACTCTACCCTTATGATGTAATTACCTTCCAAAAGCCCCACCTCTAAATATCATCACATTGGTGATTAGATTTGAACATATGCATCTTGGGGAGACATAAGCATTCATAACAAGGACATATTTAGGCACCTGTCTCTGCTTTGACCCTTTGTCTCTTCATCTGGTGAAAAATTTACTTTATGGGTTTGTTATGATAATTAAAGAAAGTAACACAATTGAAAAGCACTTTAGAACTTGTAAAATGCCATATAGTTGTTCCCTATTAAAAATAGGTAATTAATAATTGTTGCCTTATAAAAATATTAGTATTATTTACTTTAGAATATATATACACATGTATGTGTGTATGTGTGTGTATATATATAGATATGTATACATTTACATGTATCTGCACCTGTGTATTTTATATGTTAAGTAATTTGGAGGAGTTCACCCATTTGTTTCCCCACAATAACCCTGGACAATGTTATTTATTTTAGGATATATATTATATATATATATATACACACATATATACATACAGACACATATGAGCATTTGTGTGTATATATATATGTGAGTATATATATATTTTTTTTTATTTTTATTTTTAGATGTATTTCCAACTGTGTAGTTTATGTGTTAAGTAATTTTGAGGAGTTTACCCATTTGTTCCCCCACAATAACCCTGGACAATAGATGCAGAAAGGTCTCTTAACCTCATTGAATAGATTGTCTTCTTGAAATATAACTTAACTTTGAAATACTGTTTAGGGATTATAGTATATCTAGAATGCATTGGAGGATACAGAGATAACTTGATATACAGCATAATCAGGATTAGGACATTTTTCTAAAACTCAAGACAGAGTGTTCTTCATAGCATTCTTCATAGCACACATGACGTGCAGGTAGCACTTTTGAGAAGAGAGAGATTCTATGGGCACTAGGAAGTCCTTGTAGAAGGAAGAGTGGCTTCTGTCTTTTACTCCACATTCTTCTCCTCATTGTTTCTAGGAGAGGGGGATGATAGAACGCTTCACAGAGGAGGGGACAGGTGAACAGGTGAGAAGTTGAACAGGCACTGCATAGTAGCCCAGGAGCACTTCCCACAGCATGAGTGACTTAGCCAAGATCTTATAGATTATAAGGGATGGAGGTTTTTCTGAGATACCAGCCCAACTCAATGAACAAAATACTCATACGGTGAGGTCCTGTTAACTATGATTTTGAGCTTTGGAAATTGGAAGGCAACTTGGGGCCGTTAGTCTTCTGGAGCAGGAAAGAATACTCAACAGGACGGCGGGTACGGGACAGTATTGGAATTCATGGGTTCCTGCTGATTCTTGTTTTGCAGAGAGCAGCAGCCTGCATTCAGCCTGTGTCCATGACAGCACTGTGCACAGCCGAGTCTTTCAGATCTTATACCGGAATGAAGAGGTGTCCATAAACGATGCTGTGGTCTTCCGAGCTCATTTGCTCTTAGATGGTGAAAGGGTAAGTCATGAATCTGCCACCAGCCACAGGTGACTGTTCCCTCTCATGGCTGTTCTCTCTCGCTGCTAGGTAAATGGTGAAAGAAGCTGGTACAGATTTACTCTGAAATCTGACAGAGATTAGTGCTTTTAGTGCACTCATGCACTTATTTATGTATTTGTTGTTTTACTCATTTTTAAAATTCATATATTTGCTTGTTCCATGTGGTCTCAAGTGCAAACAGTCTCCATTGACTCACTTACTGGGTCTCTTCTTCCCTCCTCATTTACCCAGTTGCACATCTGTTCAGGCCCTCTGTCAGTGAGTCAATCAATCAGCAGGTGATTTTGAGTAACTATTTTTTGCAGGGCTCTTTGTGGGACCCTTGGATAAGGAACAGAACTGGAGAAGGCAGCATGAACTCTACCTTGAAAGGGTTGATAAATTAGCAGGAAAACAGATATATAAGCAAACACCTTGGTAGGCGATGTGAGAAATTTTCTCTGTGGAGATGACAGAGCTGGTGTTCATCAACACTTACACAAAAGAGCTGGCTTCAGATGCACATGCTGAATTCACCAGAGACAGAAGAAGGACATCTAATGAGAGGGGAGCAGCGTCATTGCAAGCCCAGAGGCCTTGTGGGATTTGCTTTATTAGTTGGAAACTTGATTGAAAATTTTCTATCTATTAGATTAATACATTTCAAAAAAAAACTGAAGCTCACACTTTTGATCTGCCTCCGCGAGCCTCACTTGTACCTATTGGCACATTCCAGCTGATTTTTTCCTGCTAGAATATACTGAGAATTATATGAAAGAGTATTTCTATTTTACGAAGATCTAATTAGAGGCCCCCCTACTTGCAGTCCCCATGTGGTGTTCATGACAACTCCTATTGGGCATGTTACCGTATTCCTCTCAGGCTTCTTGGCTTTTTGTCCGCATCTTTTATTATCTAGGTAGTGACCAGATTCCCCTGTGTGGCTAAAATGGAAAGGCTGCCTCTCATTTTTTATTCATTAACCCATCCATTCCCTCAGAACTTTAGAGCACTCACTAAGCACTGACTATGTGCTGGAGGTAAAATAGTGAACATGAAAATATCCCTGGCATTTTGGGCTTATATTCTAATATTAGATCAATATATCACAATATAATTAGATAAATCGACCGTGCATATTCTATTACCAAGCCTTCTGACTGCCACATGCTCAGCTCCCTAGTCTCTGAAACATACTCATGAGGGAGATCAGGTAGGAGTTTGCATCCTCACTGGAGGCCCTGTGAAGCTATAGCTGTACCCAAAGTGGAAGAGACCTCATGATGGTCCCACTCTGTAAGACAGGCTGCTGCCTCATGACAGACACTCGGATAATGAGAATGTGAAGAGCTCAGCACAACCTTCAACACAGACCTCACCCAAAAAAGTTATTCCCTGGAGGACAAGTGACAGACAGGAGAGGCCTTCCAGAGAAGTCAGTGTAGAACTGAGACCCACATGCTGAGGAAGATTCAGGCATGCTGCCAGCTCAGGGAGATGTCAGCTCTGGAGGAGAGCACAGTAAGGACAAAGAGCCTGAGGTGGGAATGACGTTGGGGTGTTGCAGGAAAAGCACTAAGGCTGAGGTGACTTGCACAGAGAGGGAGGGGAAAGGAGCAGGAGATGAAGATGGAGAGGGGAGGCCCAGCATTGTGGGCCATGACAGGGAATTTAGGGCTTATTCTCAGACAATAGAAATCCATTGATTTTGTTAGAAGGGTGCAATGGCACAATTTTTATTTTAGAATTTTGTCATCCATCTCCCAATCTGCAAGCTTTGTAGGACTGGATCTCTCTTTGCATCCTGGGGGCCCCAGTGGCCATAGGACTACATTGTGGATACCTGACATGGAGTGGATGACTTAGTTGTTGAATGAATGAATTTAATTTGCAATCCCTTATTCTGAGGGCCTTTGCAAACTATTCTTTCCAAACAGAGGTGAGCATCCACAGTGTGCCCTGTTTGATGGCCCTTGGCTCTCCGTATCATGCCCAGACCACAGTTGCCTGCTTCAATAATACCTCAAGGAACACACATCCCACTCACTGAAGCCTTCAGTTAACCTGACCCTGTCTCCCTTGTGCCATCACAGTGACTTCAAATATTTGATTTGTAATCAAAATTTAAAAGAGCAAGCCAAACTCTTGTTACCCATGCTGGCTAGCTTTGGAATACTTGCCTGTTTCCCCTCTTTTCTGTCCCACCTGCGATGTGCCCCAGAAGACTGGCTGCAAGAACTGCTCGTCAGGGTCACCACCTTCAGGGGTCTGTCCTGCGGACTCTGACTCAATAATGGATGAATAAAGTGCACCGACTCACAGACGTTATCTTTGCCAGTTCAACTGAGGGTCCAGCCCACATACAGACTCTCTGGAGAGTGCTGTAAAGCGATAGTAGCCACCTGCTCTGACACGCTGGCCTCCCTGGCCTTTATTCAGCACACATTAAATGACAAAAACTCTGTGTCAACACCACTAGAGGTTAAAGATTAATGGATAGATTCCAAGCCCTAAAGCAAACACTGTTAGTAATATCCCTGGTCGACCTCCCCCTTGAGAAAGCCATCCAGAATGATCAAAAGTTAATTTTGGAAACACATGAGTAAACAAGTTAGTTAGGTAAACTCCCCACATTCCTTTGTATTTGTTCCCTGATCTCTCTGGCTCCTGCAAAGAGACTCTGGCTGCCTTCAGCCAGCTTTACTGGAGCTTATGCAAACCCCCCAAGGCCTTCCAAGAGGTTTTGTAACTATATTCAGTAACTTTCTCTAATATTTTTCTTTAAATATTTTTGCCACCACCCTGACTGAACTCCCACAACTACGCAGTAATGTATTTACCTTTTGATTTCCATTGAGTTCTGGCTATGAGAGCTTCTGCAGGTGACTATGAGAATAATGGGCCCAGAGTGTTCACTCCCCAGGCTCCTTCTCTGCCGGGTTCTGTAGGCTTGGCTGTGTCCAGCGGTGTGCTGGAGTCTGCTTATACCAGCTTTTGACAGCCACAGGTATAGACCTCTTTCCAACTCCCTATTTAGTGACTTCACATTCAGAGCTTGAAGTCAGTTGTGATGAAAACATTTAGACCGGAGAAACTGCCAATGCTACAATCAGTGTTTTTTTCTTTTTTAATTTTTCTCCAGAGAACCAGCTGTTAAACCTTTACCACCATACCACTCACTCTTTCCTTCTTCCAAAGGCCCCAGCTTCAGTCAGGGAGACACACTCCCTGTAGCTTTCTCTCAATTCTGATAACCGCTGCCTCTGCTTGACTCTTCAGGCCTAGGATGACAAGGAAGTCCTGTAGTTACTGACCTTGAAGAACTGAGCCATTTGTTAGTTGGTTTTTCTAAATCTTCCACACACTTTGTAAATCATCCCTTTGATGAACTGTACTTGGAGTCCTCATTTTGAGTGAATCCTCTATTTCCTTCCTGGACTCAAGTTGATATCTTTAGTTTAGGAAATAGTACCCTTAGGTTTCCTAGAGTGGTTAAAAAAACAAACAAACAACAAAAAATTCCCAGTTAAACAGACTGTAAGCTCAATGTCCACTTCCCCAAATTCCAATAAGAAAACAGTGCTCCATTTTTTGCCCATGGGCCATTGCCCTTTGGGCTGTTGATCTCAAAGAGCTACCCTGGCGGAGTGCTTATGGCAAACGAATGATGGAGGCCAGGTTTGGTCATTATTCAGATATTCTGGCCATTGCTCCATCTTAATTCCATCAGAGGATTGGTCTTGTCCCTGACAACTTAAAGCCTTCAAGTTTGACCTTCCCAACCCTCAACCTTAGTTCATGTGAGGTTGTAGCCAGCCTTAGTTCTCAAGTAGAACAGGGAGCCTGTTTCACGTTACATGCTATTGTCTTCTTCCTATCAAATTTCTTATCTCTGTAAGCTAATAATTTATTATTGTATTGGGGGTAATCCATATGGCAGCAAACAATGTCATAGCTGACTGTTATGTACAAATCAGGGATAATAAAAGTTAATTGGATATGTCTATAAACACTGTATATTTGGAATGGATACATCAACTCTTTTTCAGTTAGTGTCAGTCTGCTTATGACAACCAAAACACTGCTTATGGCCAGTTGGCTAGAAATTATGCTCATGGATGCTCATAGACATCGTTGTGAACAACAGACATTTATGAAATGCCTGTTCATCAAACACATGATTCCACATGCTATCAGAAATTCACACATGAAGAAGATTCAATTGTGCAATGAGGTCACAGATAAGTGCAAGAGATGACCTTGGACAGAACTAATCACAAGTTAAGGTGGATGAGGAGATGTTGTAATAACAGTTGCAAAGAGTGAGTCTGGAGGTAGTATATGTATTTTATTTATATACTCTGTGTAATCCTACAGATGATTTGGGAAGGCTCAGAAAATGCATAGAATAGTAAAAAAAAAAAAAAGCTAGCAATGGAATGAGGCAGAGTAGAGGAAAAATACCTATAGGAAAATAAAGGCTGGGGCAAATGCAGCAGACCAAAATGCACAAACATCCTCTGAATATTTGCTAATGGTGACCCACACATTGAGTGCTAAGATCCCAGCAGGCAAAGAAGAAGATATAATTATTAACAGTGAAATACTTACCACTCTGAGGAAGAAGAGGAAAAGATTACAAGTTAAATACATTTTATGAGTAAGATTGCATTTTTCATAGGCTTAAAAAGGAAAAGCATTTTCCAAAGTGTGATTCCTTAGTGCACCGGCATCACAGTCCCCTGGCAGTACTTGTACAAAATGCAGATTCATAAGCCCATGCCAGACCTAGTGATTCAGACAGAGGTGGGTTTGGATTTTTGGCTGGAAGTGGAGTGGGGGCTGAGTTTTGATAAGTAGAAATGGGCAAGATTTCCACAGTAGGCAGTTAAGAGCTCCTGAGACAGACGATAGCAAGGGCCATGTAAAGCAGGAAAGCAGAAGGCAGATTTGGGGAAGAAAGCATTGTTGCTGATGGGCTAGGAAGTTGCAAGGACACAAAGCTAGAAAGCAAGGCTGAGGACACAGCATGGAGAGCCACGGAGACTCTGCCGAAGGTCATGTTTTGCCTTTTCTAAAGGTAGGAGTCTCCTTCAGGACAGAAGGAGGAGAGGAGACTTGGCATTTAGAAAAGTCAGTCTGGTAATAATATAGAAACTGGGGCCCAGGAGACCAAGGGCATGCAGACAGTTGTTGCTGTAGTGCATGGCATGTTTGTGAGCTTCATGGCAGAGGTCATAACTGTGTGAACTGAAACTGTGTGAGTTGAAAGGGTGAGCTGCATGGCCGCCAAGTTCAGCCCTTATGACTGGGTTCAGATTGAACATAAGAGATGGCAGGCATCTTGTAGAGAGGAATGATAAATGGAAGTTGACTCTAAGATTTGGGCATGGAACGGGCTTGGATTATCAATAGTCAAGGGTAATTGGGAGAAGAAAAGCTTCTACTGGGGAGTGAAAGGAGTTCAGGATGAATTATAAGAACAATCCCAGTATCTTAGCACTAACCTCATCTTATACCTATAAAGTATGTGCTGTATGGCAGGCACTGTGCTGATTTCTTTGTCTGGAATATCTTATTGAATTATTACAACAGCATGGTAAGGTGTTTTACTGCTCTTATTTTACATATGAGGATACAGTGACTTAAAGAAGGTATTTATCTAAAGTTACACCAGCCAGGTTGTTTAGAGCCAGGGTTTGAACCTAGGCCATCCTATCATAAAGTCTGTGTTTGTGACCAGTATACAAGACCACTATGTGATGTTGGTGGAGGGATGGGTCCTTCATGTGGCCAGGCCCTCTAGCAAGTTGAAAGTGACGCAATAATAATAGCTATCCTTTGTCGACAAGTTCAGTTGTGAACAAAGCTCTTTATGTATACTTTTAATTTTTAGTTCACACAATAACAATGCTTTGCGAGTAAGTGTAGTTATTTTACTCCCACTTCATGAATGAGAAAACAATGGAGAGGTTGACTGGCCCCAGGTCTCATAGATACAAAATGGTAGAACTAGGAGTTGTACACATGTATCTTGATTTCACAAGCTGCCCTGTTAGCCATCAGGCTGTAACAAGACAGAAGTTAAGAATGGAGGATGAAACAAGAGGGTCACCATTATGAGTTGAAACCAAGCTGTGAGAGAATGTGTAACCTAGAACACATATTTGACCATGGGAAAAGACTGAAGAAGGGGAACCCTTGACAGCGTCTAGGATGTGGGACTCTCTCACTAGGTGAGTTTGGGAAAATGCCTTTACCACACTGAGCCTCGGTTTCCTCATGTTATAAATGCAGGACAGTATTTCCTAACTCGTAGCTTTATCCACATTAAATGAAATATCATATGTATCATGTGTAATATTGTTATACATAATAGTATATGTATAATGATAGTTTATCGCCTGCCAAGTAGTAACTCTTCTGTAAATATTAGCTTCTTATGTTATTTCTACTAGTTTGCAAAACTGCTTCTTGGTCATGAGAAAATGACCCTTGAATGGAGATAATGACTCTAATTGAGATAAGGCAGAATGAAGGAAAATCATATGTGTGTATGTGGGGTGTGTGTGTGTGTCATTTTGAAGGGAGAGGCAGGAAGTGAACAGCCAATTATGAAATAAATGTTTAGAAAAGGCAGTGACTTCATTCTGGAATATCTTGCAAATAAGGTTCATTGAAGCTTTGTAAAGTCATAGCCCACCTCAGTTGAGCCACAGCTTATCCAGGCCGATGATTTCTTTCCCAGTTCCTAAGGAACTGCAGCAAGTTAAAAACTGGAGTTTGCATTGAATTTTCATTACCCAGGCAAATGAGTGTTCAGAAGCTAGTTGGGAAGCTTACTTTGCCGGTCTCCCTTCCTAGTGACAAGAGGCTGGGCTCTATTGCTTTCCTTGTGTTTGAAGCTAGGTTCATGATTATGCAAAACAAAGCTAGGAAAGGAAGTTATTTATAGCACTTGGATTCAGCAAAATGTTAACTTTTAAATGCTTTTTTTTAAATAACAAATTTTACACCCTGGAGACCTAAAGATAAATTCCATCTGTGTATCTCTTTATGAATTATGCTTAACCAGGAAGACATTTCCAAAGAGATCTTTGGATAAGAGATTTCCATTCCAGGAAGATGAGGAGATTCTTGCAAAGAAACAAAAACCAAAAAATATGGTGATTGGGAAAGAACTTTATTTATTCCTCAAAGATGCATTGATACTTTCTGTGTAGCAGACACTATTTCTGGAGCAGAGGATTGAGAATGTATTAAGACTAGTCTCTCTTTTAATCATACAGAGATTACTGGGGACACTAGGCAAGAAAATAGCCAGGGGCTTTTAGCCACAGGCCAGATCAGTGTCAGTGGATACTGTGAACGGTGGCAGATGGAACAGCGATTACCTGATTCAAATAGTTTCTAAATGCCAGCCCAGCACTCCCAAGTCCAGGGTTTTTTTTTTCTTTTTTGCTTTTTGTTTTTTGGGGGGGATGGGGGAGTTCTTTTCTTTTTTTTAGAAGCTGAAAACCCATAATACAAATACAAAATTGCCTGAATTATAAATGTTTGCAATTTGTTCAAAATATTTTCAAAAATACTATGGGGACTAAACAAGACACATCAGCAGACAATACTTGGCTCACAGGCTTCAAGGTTGTAACACCCCCTCCAAAATTGTAGTAGACCCAGTTAAATACCAAGATAGACAAGACGCAGGCTTTTGTGGTTACAGACGAAAAGGGCTCCATCCTGCCTGTGAGTGAGGCAAGCCCTACCAGAGGTGAGCAGAACTGACTCGGGTTGACCTCTGAGTAGAGGTGGTGGCATGATCTGGTATTTAATAAGTAATTCCCTCTTGAGTTGGGGGTGGTGTGAGAAAAGGAGGACTAGGGGTACCATCTACTAGGTATATATGAGAAGCTGGCAGGAAAAATAAAGATTCCTGTGTTTAAAAAGTATATATTTTTTTCTTAAAGGATAAAAGTGGCCATGGGTAGGACATAAAATACCAGTGTCTTCAAGTGTAAATGGTTAAATACAATGAATTTCAAGACAAAAATGAAGAAGCTGCTTTCTTAGGAAGCTGCGACACCTGAAGAAGTGACTACTGCCTGAAACATCAGCTTCCTCCTCTGCACACGTGGGCGATGGTGCCTGCCCTGAGAGGTTGCCGAGGGTTGGAGATGACAACACTCAGACTTACTCCCTTTGCTGGCCAAGTGGAATTTCACTGTGAGCTCACTGCTCCCTGCTTCCCAAAGCAGGTGCTACAGAATATGCTACTCTTGCTCCAAATGGGATTCCAGATGAAATCCAAATGAGACTCTCAAAAGTCCTGCATAAGGAAATTTGTTTAGCATTTTTTTTTTCAAATTAGCTTTTCCCAAACTGGCTATGTAAGTTGCTTCAATTTTCTTTTTGTGAAATACTCCCAGATATCCTGTTCACCGGGAACTCTGTGGAACATGCATGGAACTTCTGCTTCAAGCATAAATGGCATTGATTTTTGGACAAGATAGTGTTACTCTACTTTGGGAAACAGACCAGCTAAGTATTTCATTTGGACAAGATTCAACTCCTGAAATCCATTCGACTTTGTTTCTTTTGCAGGTGGAAGATGCGCTGAGTGAAGTAGATTTTCAACTCAAGGTGGATCTGCACTTTACGGACAGTGAACAGCAGTGAGTGTCATGGAAATTATTGAATTGTATTAGCACCATGCTCTCCTCCTCCTTTCCCCACTCCTGGGATAGCCTCATAGCCATGAACCTCAGAAGTTCTCTCAGACAAGCATCTCCTGATAAGCTGCAATGTCCCTTACTCACGGCTGCAGGCTAAGAAAGTCTGTGTGGTCATTTCAAACCACATGCATTTTAGGCAGGCAGCTCAGATGCATACACCGAAGTCTAATATATACAGAAATCTCACAACTTGTCGGCTTTATTAACTGGCACTTTCTCATGACTGACACCTTCACATATCTTACAATGTGATATTAATTGGGGGTTTTAGATTAATGACTGTATGAGGCTACAAATGGCAAATCCCCTCCTGAGTCAAAGGAGATTCTTCCAGGATTCTACATCTTTGTGCTATATATCTGTTATTATGTTTCAGCTCTGAAACATGAAACTCCACTTATGTAAAACCTGCTCATGAAATAAGCAGGAGGCAACTTTCTTCTTTCTCATAACTGCTTCTTTTCAGCTTGTTCTGTGGCCTTTTCTTCCTACCCTGGCTGAACTGTCAGGACACTAAGCTGGGATATTTCAGGTAATAAATAAATCATCTTTTAGGTAAGAAAAGTGCAGTGAAGTGTAACATCAGGACTCTAAACCTCACCCATTGTATAACTTCTTTCTGTTGCTTCCTTTCTCTACTTTACCTCCAAATCCAGACTTTCCTAGGAGAGGAAACTCCCAATGTAGGAACATGGCATGCTGGGGGCTTCATATCCCCCATTTCTTCTCCACTGCAGTTTGCAGGCTTTGCAGGGTCAGACACAGTAAGGAGGGAGACAGTGAAGGAAAGAGCAGGGATTCATTTGTAAGTAGGATCATCCTCTAGTAAACCCTGAATTGCCCTTAGGATGTTCTTGTGAATTCCTTAGAGATATGCTCCTTAGGTACCGCTGACCAGACTCTAACTCAGCCCCATCCCTGCGGTTATCTGATGTAGTGATGCCTTACAAGAGGCTGGGTGGCTCATTCCTTGCAGGAAACTTTTGGGGTGGACACTTTCCCAAAGCACACGCATCTGGCCCATGGGAAATGGACACAGACACTTTAACCCCTATTCCACATAAGTGGGAGCCCCCTCTGTAAAGTCTGCTCACTCTTCTTTAGACCATTCCTACCACCCTCAGCTTCTTTCCTGATGGCCTTTGCAGAATGAGCACCAGAAACGGCATCTGCACTGTTCTAGGGGACATAGGGCAATCTCTCTTGAAGACCCCCTCCCTTGACTTAGGCAAAGGGAGGAAAACTCTTTCTCCCTCCATTCTGTTAGCAGAATCTCAGCACATACTGACCACTATCTGCATATTAAAGTCAATTCTCACTTCTGGTCTCTGTAAACCTCTCCAGCAAGTGTTTTCCCTTTTCCTTTGGAGAATGGGGAATGGGGAACCGGGAAGCTGATGAGCCAATGCTGGCAGAACTGTTCCCTCCATCCCTTCAAAGTTCAGACTTGGCCAGGGGTGGTGGCTCATGCCTGTCATCCCAGCACTTTGGCAGGCTGAGGTGGAAAGACTGCTGGAGCCCAAGAGTTCAAGGTTACCGTGCGTCATGATTGCACCACTGCACTCCAGCCCGGGTGACAGAGTAAGACCCTGTGTCAAAAAAAAAAAAAAAGGTCAGATTTCTTCTCAGAGCTTCTTCCTCTTCCTCAAGGACTGTCCTATCTCTGAAATCTGTCTAATCCATTATGAGACTGTTCATAACGTGAGGAGTTGAGTCCCAGGGGATTTGAACGAAAGATGGATGTCTACTGAAATGTCACGGAATTGATCGTGTCTGGGCATTGAGAAGGGGCATCCGCTGATGTGTAGCCCATTTTGCCTGGTCCCTGGGCTGGCAGGAGTATCTGCCCATGATCCTGCCACAGTCTGGGTTCAGGTTCACAGATGCTTCACTTTTGTCTCTATCTGGACCGCAGCCCTGTGGCCGCCTGCTTTTCTCACCACATCTGCTTTCTCCTTAGCAGCATAGTGCAGAGACTTGAGGAATCCTACCTGCTTCGCCCCATTGCCAGGACTTGTTCCAGCACTGTACTAAAGTCAGAAGCCCTAAGAGTGGCTGGCCTTCTTCCTAAGCTGTAAACTCAGCAGTAAAGCCCCGCCTTTACTGTGCTCCTACTTTTGCCTAACCATCTGGGGTTTCTGTCATTAATGCCTCCAGTAACCCAGCCCTGCTCTGACACTCTGTTCCACTTCATTCCGAGACATTCATTCATAGCTCTGTGTAGACATTTCCACTTCATCAAGAACCCTGCTGCTAACTCCAAGCTCGGCCTAGAAATCAGCCTCCAACCTGCCCTCCATGTGATAAGCCGTAGTATACACAGTAAAGGAGACTTTCTGTTGAGCAAAACAGTAGTTAGTGGAGAGCCTGTATACAGGAGATTGGTGTAATCAAGCGTATAACCCTCAGCAACCTGGACTCTGTACTCATCAACTCTAAAACACTGGGGAAGTCCTCATACTTGCATACATCTCAGTGCTTCAGTTATAAGATCAATATCACTATAGAATACGTAGCTCGTAGGTCTGTTTGATGATTAAGAGACACAATATATGTAACAGGCCAAGTGCACAACCTGCTGAATCAATGTCTTCTTCCTCTTCATGGCTTCCTAGGTGGAAGTGAGGCCAGGTTTCAATGTGTTCCTTCTGCTCCCAAGCACTTAATAATAATCAGAGCAAGGGTTTTCATGAAATATGATTAGCTACAAGGAACAGGAAGCCAGAGGCTGGGGAAGATTAAAAATGCCACATTTTTTAATTTTCATAAATTGAGTTTAAGGATGACAAGGCATCTGTGGCATATCCTGGGATGGACATTAGGCTCTGAAACATGACCATGTCATCTGCCTTCTTTAGCGTCATGTAGGCCTGGGCAGGAACAAAATGGGGAGGCAAAGCCTCCTGTGTCAGGGACAGAAGAGCTTGTGAAATTTTTCTTGTCTAGCGGCTCTCAATGCAGGCGGGAGGGTTTTGACCCTTGGAGACATGTGGCCTTGCCCAGAAACATGTTTGGTTGTCACAGCTGGGTAGGGTGGTTGAGGGGAGATGTGAGCACGATAAAGGCGCGGCTTCAATTCTGAGTTTATAGATCAGGAAGAAGGCCAACCTCTTCTAGGACCTTAGAACAAGTCCCAGGAGTGGTGAGAAGCAGACAGGATTGTCATACTTCGATACTGTCATCTAGGGAGTCAAAGCCAGAGATGCTGCTCCACATTGTATAGTGTTTACCGTCAACACCACCCCTCCCACCACAAGAAAGCACTGTGCAGTCCCCGGAGTCAACGTTATAAGCTGGCTGCGGAAACTCTCCTTTATTCTAACCTCATGTTTGTACTTGTTACTCTGCAAAGACCCATAAGAACCTGTCTGCACAGGGCTGGGGAGCTCACTCCTTCACGTCATAGCCCATTCTGCCCTGAATGTTTCTGCTGATCGGGAAATTCTTCTTCAAGTAACAGTTCATCCATGTGCATCTGTCCTCAGTTAACTTCAGTTTTATTTCTTGTGGCCACCTGAACAAATCCCAAGTCTGGATGTCAGTTCAGATAAGAAAACTTCTTGGCCGGGTGTGGTGGCTCACACCTGTAATCCCTACACTTTGGTAGGCCAAAGCAGGAGGATCACTTGAGGTCAGGAGTTCGAGACCAGCCTGACCAACATGGTGAAACCACGTATCTACTAAAAAATACAAAAATTAGCTGGGCATGGTGGCACACACTTGTAATCCCAGCTACTTGGGAGGCTGAGGTGGGAGGATTGCTTGAACGCAGGAGACAGAGGTTGCCGTGAGCTGAGATTGTGCCACTGCACTCCAGCCTGGCAGCCTGGGTGGCTCCATCTCAAAAAAATAAAAAAGAAACTTTGTTTATGTCATCTCCAAGTTAAATACCAGGGCTCTTTCTATTTGGGTTTTGTTTAATTTTTTTGTTTGCTTTAGTTTCCTTATAAGAACTCAGACATTCTGCTATCAATGCAATTAAGTTTATCACCATCACTTCAGAGGTTAGAGACCTCCCTGCACCACCACCAGAAACTAAGTTTTATCTCCATTTTGGAGGTATCCATTTCAGAGCACAGGAGAAATACCACCTCTTCATTCTTAATTCTTCACTCCTACTAATGTGGCTTAAATTCTTGTTAACATTTTTGACATCTTTGCTGCACTGATGTGTATTTAACCTCCTGTTAAATCACATGAGCTCATCACATGAGCTGTTCAAGCCCTGGGGATATATCTGCGATTCATAGGAACCTGTGTCTGACTGGATTCAAAGCAATATTGAGCAATAACTCAGAAACAGCTCTGAATCAGGAAGACCTGGTCCAAGATGACATTTTTGCCTTGTGGCTTTAATTAACTAGTGTTGACTTTACTTCCTTTTCTACAGACAGAATAATGCCAGTAAATGTTTCCTATGATTGGGAAAAGTACCATGTTCAGTTCATAATAAGCTCTCAATAAATTGTAGTCAGAATTAAAATGAATACAAATATTAACACCTTGCTGAGATTCATGGAGTAGATCCTTCACCCTCTCCCTATCAGGTTTCTTTCTGGTACAAGGGGACCATTATTTTTATTCAATCTATGGAGTCGCCCTGAGCTCCAGTGATTCAGCTGGCTCTTTCACTTGCCCTTCATTTGCACACAAGCAACAAGGGTCTCAAGGAAACAAAGCCAATGGTGCTGCGTCTGGAGAGGCTGCTCCCTTCATCCCACCCTTTCCATGCTTAGTTTCCTTATCTGTGGATGGAGGACAAGCATTTCCTCACTGCTCTCCTCATGAAAGATGCCCCTTCCAGGTTTCCCTTGTGATCTGCTTCAGAGGAATTTGCACAGCCCAAATGACTGGTTCTCAGGGTTTGAGATTAGTGCTGGTTCCTCCTGGGGGCTAACATGGCTCCAGGTTTTATGTAGGTAATGACCAATCTTCTTTTTATCACCAAAGATGCTGTTGGGCCTTGTGTGCCAGTTGGTTTCGTCTCTTGGACTCAGATACATGTCAGTTACAAAATCCTGGAGCAGACGTTGGGGAATCCTTGATGAAACTAGTCAGACTATTTAACCATTGTGCTTTGGGAGTCATTCATTCTTTTGTTCATTCAGTCAGTCAATTGTTCATTTTAATACATATTTATAATCTCAATATGTGCCAGATACTAGGCTAGGTATTGGGAATATAAAGACGCATTAGTCATAGCCCCTGACCTTAAGAGGTAGGAATCTATTAGAAAACAGAGGCTCACATAGTCAGTGCAGCATTATGAGGAGAGCACTGGACATCTGGACATCTGTGGGGAAAATGAAAAAAATAAGTGGGAAAAGCAGGCTTTAATGTTAAAGAGAGTCTTGAAAAGCTAGTCTGGGTTTCTTATTCATCACTGACAGGTGAGCTTAATGTCCATGACAGTGGAGCATGTCACCAGATCCATTGTGTAGCAGCCGTGTGATATCTAGTGATACCTCTGAGCCCTGGTTTCCTCATCTACCAATGATAGAAAAAATGATTTCTGCCAGACAGAGCATTTGCAGGACTGAATAAGATGATGTATGCATGGTGCTTGGCTCATGGAGAGGCTTAATACAGACCTGCTTGGAGGACAGCAGGGGCAACCCACCGTTTCTCACATGTGCTCACATGCTTGCCTTCTAGGTTGAGGGATGTGGCCGGGGCACCGATGGTCAGCAGCCGCACACTTGGCCTGCACTTCCACCCCCGGAATGGTCTGCACCACCAGGTCCCGGTCATGTTCGACTATTTCCACCTGTCTGTGATCTCAGTGACCATCCATGCTTCCCTGGTGGCTCTGCAGCAGCCCTTGATCAGGTATGAAGTTGGAAGACAGCCCCGATATATGGGAGCTTCCTTCCATCTCAGGTGTGGTGGAGGGGCAGGGAGTTTTCCAGGAGAGGTCAGCACAGGCAAGGGAGTTTCTCTAAGACTGTAGGTTTAAGCTTTGAGCCCCACCGAGGACCACAGGAGAGAGGAGGGAGGGTATCCCACAGGGAGACTGGTGTGGGATCCAGAAGTCGAAAACCTGCAGACTATGGCTGATACCAGGAAGACTTGGAGTCTGGCTTCACAGTTTTCTAACTGTGCCTTCTTTGAGAAATCACCTAATGTTCCTGAGCCACATAATCATCTCTATAACAGAAAACTAATGCGTATCCCATCTATGTAAGACTTCAGTAGATCTCAAATGAAGATGGTGCCAGGCACATGGTAGGGGCTTAGTTTTCTTTTTCTCCCCCAAGTGGTTATTTGTTCAAATGCAGACAGTCCATTCATATGGGTTTTTTATTCGTTTTTTTGTTTGTTTGCTTGTTTTTGAGACAGATTCTCGCCCGTGTTGCCCAGGCTGGAGTGCAATGGTGCAATCTTGGCTCACTGCAACCTCCAGTTCCTGGGCTCAAACAATTCTGCCTCAGCCTCCTGAGTAGCTGGGATTACAGACATGCCACCATGGCCAGCTAATTTTTGTATTTTTCAGTACAGACAGAGTTTCACCATGTTGGCCAGGCTATTCTTAAACTCCTGACCTCAGGCGATCCACCCTCCTTGGCCTCTTAAAGTGGTGGAATTACAGGCATGAACCACCATGCCCAGCCCTTTCATATGGTTTGATTCTTTCCTTCAGTGAATTTTTCCAGAATGTGTTCAAGATCCTGCAAAGCACTGAGGTTAATGAATGCCCTAAGTGGAGGGTTAGAACTGACAGCAGCTAGCACATTGTACTGTGCTCACCTGTCTTTCTACTTACTCCCAGCATGGCCAGATAGGTGCATCAAATCATTTCAAAACATTACACATGGACAAAAGTTGCATATGTGCAATGTTTATGCTTAGAATATTGCAGCATGGAGTTTCTGATAGGGATCTTTCCTAATTTCCCTTTTATGAATGACTTCTCAGTGCTGAGAGTTTTAGTACATATGCAGGAGACTTGAATTTTCACTACGTTTGCTGTTGATGTCCTGAAACCCCTGTTATCTGCTGGGGTCAGAGAGTAGGAAATGAGTTACCCAATCTGAGCCATGCAACATGACCAGGAACTGCTGCCCCTAGAGGTGGGATCCAGTGACCACACCCATCTGCTGGGTTCCTATCCTGGCTCCATTATTCTTTTATTCAATGGGTATTTACTGGGGGCCTGCTGTGCTCTAGAAAAAGTGTAAGGGAATATGCAGTACATCCTACTGTGGAATATAGAGATACTTTGGAATAGATGTTTTCCTCAATGGGTTCACAGTCCAAAGAAGTGGAACAATTAGCATATATGAAAGTATAATATGGTAAATGCTGTTGTGGTAGAGTTTAATAGAAAATGTTACAACATTCACAGTCATAGGAACAAAGGACAGCAGACCTGACCATGGGAAGCAACAGGAGAGGTAGAATCCAGAAAGCAGCAAAGAGTATTATCATCATGTGTTCCCAAAGGATATTCCCTAGCTTCTAACACACTGTAAGGCTTAGCAAATCACATCCTCAAGGCAGAATTAAGGGATGGTCTGTTTGCCCTCCACGAGGTAAGGCTAGCGAGGTCAGGTTCTGGGATTAGCAGGCTGTCACTGCTGAAGATGAGGCAACAGAAGGTGACAGACAGCCTGGGGAGGAAAGGCAGAGCTTCCTGCAAGGGGTTCTAGGGCCCTGGGATCAAATTGTTCTTCATTAGCTGGAGTGAAGACCATCTTACTGTCTAGCCCTACCACTTACTTTTTGGAGATCCTTGGATAAGTCACCTAATTTTTCTAGCATCTGTTTCAACATATAAGTAAATGAATTAGTCAAAGTAATTTTTGTTTATTATTATTATTATTATTTTAGACAGGGTCTTACTCTGTGTGTCACCCAGGCTGGAGTACAGTGACATAAATTCAACTTACTGCAACCTCTGCCACCTGGGCTCAAGTGATCTTCCTGCCTCAGCCCCGCCAAGTAGCTGGGACTACAGGCAGGTGCCACCATACCTGGCTAATTTTTGTAATTTTGTAGAGATGGGGTTTCACCATGTTGCTCAATCTGGTCTCAAACTCCTGAAGTCAAGCAATTCAATGGCCTCAGCCTCCCAAAGTGCTAGGATTACAGGTGTGAGCCACCACACTTGGCTGAAATTTTTAAAAAATGAGATGTGATACTAACATGACAGGGATGATGAAGGGGTGCAATGGGATGAAGTATATAGTGCTGTACATGGTGAAAACATGCTTACTTCAACGTGGGTGTCACTAAGCTTTAGCTACTTCTGGAGAGGCCATGTCTGGAAGCTCTGAGATAAATAGATCAAGTCTGGCATCATTAGAGTCTTGGAGTCTGGCAGAAACACACATAGACAGTGAACTCTAATTCAGGGCCATACTTGTTAAATGAGGGGTGTGGGAACCCAGTGTAGGGTAGGAACTAAAGGGATGATTTTTAGCATTAGACATACCCATATTGCTAAATCTGAGCCCCTGGTTGTTAACTCTGCTAGCTTGAGCATGTGAGTTTCAGTTTCAGTACATGCCAGAAAGCTTTTGGAAGGATTAAATGAGACTGTACATGTAAAACCCTTGGCCATTCATTCAGTTGATTAATATTTAGCACCTCCCATATTCCAAACCTCATCTAGGCCTCATGTGTAGCGCTTAATAAGCATTTAATGAATGGTATGTAACCTTTAGCACAGGAAAGAAGCCATTCTGCTTCAGGGACATGAGAGAAATTTTTTCCAGAAGAAACAGCCTTTGTGCTACACTGAGGGGATAAGAGACTGAGAGTGAAAAGTGAATTTGGGATGGTAAATTGGAGTTATAGTTTAATACAGCAATTAATGGCTCATTAAGGAATTGAGAATTTGTTTATTGTATAAAAAGACGCACTGAAGATATTGAGCAGGAGAATTACCTGGCAAGATCTATGTTTTGTAAAGACTCCAGCAGCTGTGAGTTGGTTAGACTGGAAGTTACATCAGATTGGAGGCTGGTTTGGTGATGCAAAGTGTTTATGCCAACTGAAAAGGCAGAGAGCAGGTGTATTAGTGTGTTCTCACTCTGCTATGAAGAAATAACTGACACTGGGTTATGTATAAAGGAATGAGATTTAACTGACTCACAGTTCCACAGGAGTGGGGAGGCCTCAGGAAATATTAAATCATGGTGGAGGGGGAAGCAAACATGTCCTTCTTTACATGACAACATCAAAGAGAAATGCTAAGCAAAAGGGGGAAACACCCCTTATAAAACCATCAGATCTTTTGGGCACTCACTCATTATCACAAGAACAGCATGGAGGTGACTGCCCTCATGATTCAGTTACCTCCCACTGGGTCCCTCCCAATTCAAGATGAGCTTTGGGTGGAGACACAGCCAAACTGTATCATGCCTTTCTGGCCCCTCCCAAATCTCATGTCCTCACAATTCACAACAGGATCATGCCTTTCCAACAGTCCCCCAAAGTCTTAATTCATTCCAGCATTAACCCAAAAGTCCAAATCCAAAGTCTCATCTGAGACATCGGCAAGTCCCTTCTGCCGATGAGCCTGCAAAATCAAAAGCAATGTAGTTATTTCCTAGATACTGTGGGGGTACAGGCATTTGGTAAATACATCTATTTCAAATGGGAGAAGATGGCCAAAACAAAGGGGTTACAAGTCCAGTAACTAAATCTTAAAACTCCAAAATAATCTCCTTTGACTCCATGTCTTACATCCAGGTCATGCTGATGTAAGATGTGGACACCCATGGCCTTGGGTAGCTCTGCCTCTTGACTTTGCAGGGTACAGCCTCTCTACCAGCTGCTTTTATGGGCTGGCTTTGATTGTGGCTTTTACAGGTGCACAAAGCAAGCTATTGGTAGATCTACCATTCTGGGGTCTGGAATATGGTGACCCTCTTCTCATAGCTCCATTAGGCAGTAGCCCAATGGGAACCCTGTGTGGGGGTTCCAACCTTACATTTCGCTTTTGCACTGCCCTAGCAGAGATTCTCCATGAGGGCTCTGCTTCTGCAACAAACCTCTGCCTGGACATCCAGGAGTTTCCATATATCCTCTGAAATCTAGGCAGAGATTCCCAAACCTCAATTCTTGACTTCTTTGCATCTGCAGGCTCAACACCAAGTGGAAGCTGCCAAGGCTTGAGGCTTGCACCCGCGTGCTCAGCTGTACCTTGCCCCTTTTAGCCACAGCTGGAGCAGCTGGGACACAGGACACAAAGTCCTTAGGCTGCACACAACAAGGGGGTCTTGGGCTGAGGCCCACAAAACCATTTTTTCCTTCTGTACCTCTGGGCCTGTGATGGGAGGGGCTGCCATGAAGGTCTGCAACATACCCTGGAGACATTTTCCTCGTTTTCTTGGTGATTAGCATTGAGCCTTTCATCACTTATGCAAATTTCTGCAGCAGGCTTGAATTTCTTTCCAGAAAATGGGCTTTACTTTTCTATTGCGTATCAGGCTGCAAGTTTTCCAAACCTTTATGTTCTGCTCCCTCTTGTACACTTTGCCGTTTGGAAATTTCTTCTACCAGATACCCTAAATCATTCCTCTCAAGTTCAGAATTCCATATATCTCTAGGGCAGGGGCAAAATGTTGCCAATATCTTTGCTAAAGCATAGCAAGAATTACCTTTATTCCAGTTCCGAAGAAGTTCCTGATCTCCATCTGAAACACCTCAGCCTGGACTTCATTGTCCATATCACTATCAGCAATTTGGTTAAAGCCATTCAACATGTCTCTAGGAAGTTTCAAACTTTTCCACATCTTCCTGTCTTCTGAGCCCTCCAAGTCTCTAGGAAATTCCAAACTTTCCCACATTTTCCTGTCTTCTTCTGAGCCCTCCAAACTATTCTAACCTCTGCCTGTTATCCAGTTCCAAAGCCACTTCCACGTTTTTTGGGTGTCCTTACAGCAGCACCTTACTCTATTTGGTACCAGTTTACTGTATTAATCCATTCTTATGCTGCTCTGAAGAGATACCCAAGACTGGGTAATTAATAAAGAAAAGTGGTTTAATTGACTCACAGTTCTGCAGGGCTGAGGTGGCCTCAGGAAACTTACAATCATGGTGAAAGGAAAAGCAAACATGTCCTTCTTTACATGGTGGCCCCAAGAAAAGTGCTGAACAAATGGAGGAAAGCCCATTATAAAATCATCAGGTCTCATGAGAACTCATTCAGTTTCAGAAGAACAGCATGGAGGTAACTACCCCCGTGATTCAGTTACCTCCCATTGGGTCCCTCCCATGACATGTGTGTATCATGAAAACCACAATTCAAGATGAAATTTGGGTGGGGATACAGCGAAACCATATCAGCAGGCTTCACTCTCCTTTTATAATGGGGGCCCTGATACTATTCTAATGAAAATTTGGTTATCTTAGAAATCTTAATAAAATGTTTAAACTTCTGACAGAAAGAGTCTCTTGCAGGTTTGTCTCCAGCTACCCTGCTGGAGCGAAACACAGATAGAAATTCACAGTAAGGTCTTAAACATCTCCAGGGATGGGGATAAAAATAGAACTGTCTTCTGTCCTCTGGATTTTGCAGTAAGAACTTCTATCGGTTGCATCACAGCAGCCGGGAACAAAAAGAAACCTTTAAGCTTGTGGGAAATACCTGTCAAATAGGGCTAGCACTGGCTTTTCTAGAAAAGCGGTTTTTTGCAGCATCAGTTAAGTCCAATCTTCATGAAACAGGTGTGAAATTAACATTGAATCTCAAAAACCCCTTAGCCTTTACTAAAACAAGAAGAAGCAGAGTCCAATTTTTAACCCCCAAGTGGATATAATTGGATTTCACTTGAGGGATTCAGATCCATCAGAAAAGCTAATTAAGACCACCCTTAAGTAAATAACAAGTTATTTTAGTTATTAATTTGCAGTCTGTCCAGTGAATGTGCCAGGAGTATCTACATACACACTTTCTACTTTTCTTCTGGAATGTTCCTTCTATCCATCTTTTAGCTAAATCATGGAGTTGCTTCAACTTGCAATCCAAAACAAATCAGAATAATGATTCTATTTTATTATATATGTGGCGTTAGCAACATAACAGCTCCTAGCGTTGATGGAAGCCTTGCGGCTTGCCAGACGCTGAACTGGACGCTGTCCCTGGCTTATCCCCTAGTGGACCCCCACAACCACCAAATGGCTATAAGGCTGTTATCCAACCTTCTGACAGAGGGAAGCAGAGGTAGGGAGATTAAAAACTTGCTTCAGGTCTCACAGCCTTTAGGGAGTTGAACCCTGCGAGGCTGACTTTATTGCCTCCTCACTGCTTGAACGTACTGTAAGGATCATCTCTGGATACAATTTTTTACCTCGTTTGTCACGTAAATGGCTCTCCTGCACACACTGGCCTGAGTTGTCCTCCATTGTATTATATCTATTGATTTGTGTTGTTCTCTAGACAAATGTCTTTAAGGTTAAGGCTGTGCCTCAATAATCTTACCACTCTGGCACCTAACCCACTGCCTGGTATATGGTATGGGCCTAATAAATATTTGAGTAAATGAATTAAACAGAAATATAATGCTAAATTTATTTTCCTGTCACTGTTTTAAGCAGGAATCTGTGTCTCTTGAATTAAGTCCTTTCACAAATATTTCTTGAGTACCCACAGTGAAGATGGTGAAGATGACGCCCCCTGGGGCTATTTATTGTCAAGATGCTCTTTGCCATCAGAGACTTTAACTCTTACTGAGGGGCTAAAACATGCCTAGAAAATAGTATCCACAGCTGGCACGGTGGCTCACACCTGTAATCCCAGCATTTTGGGAGGCCAAGGCAGGCAGATCACAAGGTCAGGAGTTCGAGACCAGCCTGGCCAATATGGTGAAACCCCATCTCTACTAAAAAAAAAAAATACAAAAATTAGCTGAGCATAGTGGCCCACACCTGTAGTCCCAGTTACTCAGGAAGCTGAGGCAGGATAATTGATTGAACCCAGGAGGCAGAGGTTGCAGTGAGCCGAGATCACACCACTCCAGCCTAGGCGACAGAGTGAGACTCCATCTCAAAAAAAGAAAAAAGAAAACAGTATCCACATATGACAAAACATTCATTAGATAATTGAATAGAAGAGATCTAAAAATATTAATATGAATATCAGTAAACTTTACTGATATATCAATTGGTGAAACTCAAATAAAGATAAAGGAAGATGATCATAAACTCAAGTATGATAAATTTGAATAATCACACAGCTTTTACTAATCTCCTTTGATCCTAAAATTGATCATTGCCATAACAATATGTCCACTAACCTTTACAATGAATCGCAGAGCTGGGCAGGAACTGCACATTGTGCGCTGGGCAGGTTACAGTCTTCCCAATTAGCACTGATTGACATAGCGAGTGCTTTCTGTCTCATGACAGTCTTTCACATCTTATTAGACTCTTGTGAGAATCATGGAGGTAGATGTTTTATGCTTTTCCACAGACGAAAAGAGGTCCAGAAAGGGAGGAAGGGGTGGAAGGAGCAGAGATAGGACTCAGACCTCACCTGGTTGGAGTTGCCCCTGAAAGTTTCACGCCCATGCCACCTTCCCCTCTAGTGATAAAAGCTTGGAGCTCTGCTTCAGTGTTTCTTACAGGTGTGTTGGCATTTAGGGTGGGCATTTACTTGCACACATTGTAGGATGTGTATCACCTTTGACTTTCAAGCCTACATGCCAGGTGCACCCTCTTTATCGTCAAGACATCCAAAAATGTCGTATGCAAACACCCCCTAGGCGTGAACTATTCCTAAATGACTTATCCCAGAGGCTTCACAGGAATACCCCTCAAAGGGGCTGAGTTAATGGCACCATCATATACTTTACCTCCTTTTTCATCCTTTCAATTCTCTTTTGTTTAGTTTTACTCGCCCAGGAAGAGGCTCTTGGCTTGGTAAAGGTGGCCCAGACACCGGACAAGAACAGTCTATCATTTCTCTGGAAAACTTGGTCTTTGGAGCTGGATACTGCAAGCCAACTTCCTCAGAGGTAAGGTCTCCATGGGGCAGTTGCTTCAAAACTTTCAAACTTCACTTTGCAGAGTTGTATGTTCTATGAGATTCATGCTGCTTTGAAACATCCCCTTCAGAGATTTTTGCTTATTTGACTCTTCCTTTCACCATCTTCCCAAACCTTCTTTTTACCACTACAACCTCTATCAAAAATATTTCCAAGGCCAACCCCTGGGGTAGATACAGGGAATATGGTCTTCATCTGATACTTCTTATATGTGGTCCCTTGGAAGAATAACAGTTCTCTGGAGGTCAGGAGGCTGTGCTGTGAGGGGACCACTCAGACTGTGTGATAACATTCAAAGCTGAGCATCGAAACCATGCCTGGTTTCAAAACCTAGCTCACTTTCATTTGTGCCCTCCCTGAATGTCAGTTTTTCCTACTTATAGAGTGGGCTCCCCAATAGCTAATAATCTCATGGAGTGCATGGAGTGTTATATGTATCCAATGTTGTAATAAATGTGAAGTTCCTAGTCCAGTACCCAATACTCACTAGCTGCTCAGTAAATACGCATATCCTGTCCTTCCCCTTGTTCTTTTATCCCAGGAAACATCCCTTACTCCTTGTGATGTGCAGAGGTTCAATCATACCGGGTATGACTCTGAGCAGATTTCTCCTGACCCAGTATGTGCTGTGTTTTTATTAGCAGACTACTCACAAATAACCAGTCATATTTTTCAGAGTTCTCCAGAGAAACAGGACCAATATAGCCAATAGGATACACACACACATACACACACACATAGACACACACATACACACACACAGGAAGAGATTTACCATAAGCAATTGACTCACATGATTTTGGAGGCTGAGAAGCCCCCAGATATTCAGTCAGCAAGCTGGAGACCCAAGAGGGCAGATGGTATAGTTCTAGTCCAAGTTTGCTAAGGGCCCCAGAACCAGGAAAGCTAGTAGTATAAGATCCATTCCAAATCTAAGTCCAAAGGCAGGAGAAAATTGATGTCCCAGATCAAAGACATTAAATAAGAGAGACACAGCTTTCTCTTACTCAGCCTTTTTGTCCTATTGCAGCCCTCAATGATGGGATGAGGCCCATTCATGTTGGAGAGGGCTATCTGCTTTATTCAGTTGACTAGTTCATCCAGACATACCCTCACAGGTTTGCCCAGAATGTTTGACCAAACATATGGGCACCTTGTGGCTCAATCAAGTTGACACATTAAAGTAACCATCACACTAATAGTAACCATCACTGCTAATTTCTGAGTAGCCCATAATGTGAGTGTGATAAACTCTTCATGCCCAGTCATCCCCCCAAAAGAGGTTCTCTGTCCTCCTATACAATCAGGCTCTGTGCACAGACTATTCAGAATATTAGGTAATGCACTCAGCTGGCTCTCCTCTGATGTCATCTTCGCTAGCTCTGAGGCCCAGCCGTGAGGTCTGGCTGCAAAAGCTGCCCAAGGCATTTCATCATCTGGTCCAAGCTGCTGCGTCACATGTTCTTACAGTCCAGAGAAGCAAAGAAAAGAGTTGCCAAGACCCTGCTGAGGGCACCTGAAGCCAGACCAGGATTCTGTGCCATGGAAGGAGCAGATTTTAGAGCCAAATAAAACCAGTTTGAGGGTAGACTCCAGTGACTGTAGATTCAGGACTTCAGTCAACCACTGAGCTTCTCAGAACCCGGTGTCCTTAGCACTGACGCAGGGCCCAGCAGATAGGAACTGAATGAGTAAGAAAGCTAGTAGAAAGCAGTGAGCCCTGTGGCACGAGATGTCATTAGACTGTCCCTGCAGCAAGTTTCTTTGCTACAGGACCATCCCTGAGGCAGAGCATCCTGTGGTCGGCTGAAGCCTCTGCTGTGACTACATCACAGTTCAGCTTCTCTCTCTGTCCAGTCTTCCTTCCTTCACCTCCCCACATGGGCTGGCCCCCAGAGTTTCAGTAGAGCCCATGTGGGCACCAAAGAGCCGCAGAGCCAGGGCTGGCCCTCAGAGCCTCAGGAGATCGACTGCCTGACAATCTTGCACTCAAACTCTGTCTTCCGGGGAATGTGGCCTGGGACATTAGGAAATTTCAGTGGTCACAGATCAAAACACTTTCAACACTCATTTCCCAAGCCTAAAGCCTTTGCTGAGGCTGCTGCAGGAGCTTATGAAAATCATTACGAGAGAGTTTCTGTCCAAAGGCACTCTGATATGCAACTCCCTGCACACCCTCCGAGAGCTTGTTCAGAGGCCAACACTAATGGGAAACTACTCTCTGATTTCCTAAAAAGAAATACTTTCTCTCCAAGTCTCTAGGCATTTCTGTCTCTCCACCACTGGGCTCTGAGTGGCTGAGAATAGAAGCCACCTCATACAGCTCCCTATCCCGAGGGCCTGGCATACACAGTGCTCAATAAACGTGTGGGGAATGAATAATTGATACAAGTGTGTAAATCACGTTCGTGTAGAAAGCTGACACTGAGGAAGCAAGATACTGAGGCCAGAGAGACCATTCACTGCTTCCCACAGCAGGAGCCAGTAACAAATGAGAGGCAGCTGTGGCATGAGGGGCATCCCCACTGACGTGTGTGTGCCCAGCAGGGCTGCCCCTGGAGACCGCTCAGAACGTAGACCTGGTAAGGGGTGGGATGGAATGGAGCACATCAGACATCATTTCAGTCCACTGGACTCTGTTGCAGATGACACATCTGAGCATGGTCCAGCCAAATCTCTGCCTCAGAGACTATTACAGTGTGGTAGAGAGCAGACTCTGGTTTCAAATGCCTGCTATGATAAATGCTACGTGACTTGGGGGACCTCATTCACTCTTGTGGAAATTTAATTTTCTTAACTGTGAAATGGGATCACATCTACCTTCTAGGGAGGATTTCAGAAGTTAATGTGTGTAAAAGCATTACAGAAACAGCCTTAGACACAGGATACAGTATAGCATTTTCTTTTAATTTCCCTTCTTGGCTATTTTCGGGGATGTGTCAAAGCAGACATCCCTGTCTTTCACCAGAGTCAGATAAAACAGTTTATTTGTGAGTGCTTAGCTTTGAACTTGCTCATGGAGTTTAGCTCAATGGGTTATTTTCAGGACTTGATTCTTTCCCTGTACATTTTCCATTTAGGTCCCATCCAATTATGCAGATTCAGTGCTGTGCACTCACCCTGTGCCTTCCCACCAGGCACGTGCTGCCAAGCAAAGAATCAAATCCACTCCCTCCACCTCCTCTGGGGGCTATGTATCCAAATCCCCACAAAGCCCAGTGCATTAACAAATAACACTGGAATCTGCACAGATTGCAGCATCAGCTGGAAGGATTAGAGAACAGGTGTTCCTTCAAAATAAGCCTTTCCTTGCAGAGACATTTGCAGAACTGGAGTTTCATAGCAAAACGAGCTGACTGGCATAAAAAAGTCATGGGGAAGTGAGGGTTGCCACGACAGGCCATGTCTTTCCTCATTAGCCTCGGCCTCCCTCCCCTCATGGCCTCCGTTCTTTTCTGCTGCACCTTTGACATCTAGACTTGCAAGTTTAGAGTTGGTGGAGCAAGTGCTTGTGTTCCCTCTGTGTCTGAAACCAGCAGTTTTACACGAAGGGAATTATTTCCCCTCTTTGACTCATGGCTTATCTGTCAAAGGAGATACTGATGCCTGGCTCACAGGGTTGCTGAGAAGATTAAATGAAATCAGCTTATAAAAGCTTCGAGCATACAGCCTGACACAAACATGCCCAATAAAACCTCCTGTTGATATTGTTTTTCTGTCATTCATCCACATAATTAAATCAAATGTTACTCCAGCTCCAATGTGGCCTTCTGGTGGGACATTGAGGGAAGAGTCTTCCACGTGGTTTTGCTCGGTGCCAACCTGCTGTGTGTCTTTGAGCCAGGCACCTACCCTTTCCGGATCTCAGTTTCTCAAGTCATAGAGAGATCAGCCCGGAGGCCTCCGCTAGCCCTTTCTGTGCTGCTTTTACTGTGATATCCCTGACACTGCCTGGTCCATCTGGGGGCAGTTGGCACCTGCTGGATGGGTTAGCTTCTCCAGAGAAACAGAACCAACAGGATGTATATATGTGTATATGTGTGTGAATGTGTATGTGTGTGTATTTATATATACACACACATAGAGATTTTAAGAAATTGGGTCACACCTTGTGGAGGTTGGCAAGTCTAAAGTCTACAGGGTAGGCTGGCAGGCTGGAGACCCAGGGAAGAGTTTCATCCAAGTCTGAATGCAGTCTGCTGGCAGAATTTCTTTTTTGGGGAAAGTCAGTCTTTTTCTACTAAAAGATCTTCAACTGACTGAACAGGACCCACCCATAAGATGGAAGGTTATCAGCTTTACTCAAAGTCTAATGATTTAAATGTTAATTGCCTCTAAAAGATACCTTCACAGAAGCATCTATAATGTTGGACCAAATATCTGGGTTTTGTGACCTGGACAGATTGACACATAAATAGCCATCACAGCTGATGAAGACTCAGGCTCTGGCAGACTGTCATTAAAGATCAAAGACCCAGACTGAACACAGTGGTTCACACCTGTAGTCCCAGCACTTTGGGAGGCTGAGGCAGGTGGATCACAAGGTCAGGAGTTCAAGACCAGCCTGGCCAACATGGTGAAACCCCATCTCTACTAAAAATGCAAAAATTAGCCAGGCATGGTGGCAGGCACTTGTAATCCCAGCTACTCGGGAGGCTGAGGCAGGAGAATCACTTGAACCCGGGAGGCAGAGGGTGCAGTGAGCTGAGATTGTGCCACTGCACTCCAGCCTGAGTAACAGAGTGAGCCTCCATCTCCCCCCACCAAAAAACGTCATCAAGGATGCAGTTACTCAGAGTCAGGTGCACCTGTTCTCCCCGAAGGAAGGCTGCACATCCCTTTTCTTCTCACTGACATAAGGAGGGCTATTCCATCATCTAAGGGAGGAATGGCAGCCTAGTAGGGAGACATAGTCTTTAGGAGGCTTTCTTTGTCTTCAGATTTCTGTTACCTTGTGCAGGGGTTTTAGGACATGTGCTCATTTATTTATCTGTCAGCCATTTAGTTAGCCCCTACTGTACGCTGGGATCTGTGAGCTGCAGGGGCTAAGACAATGAATAAAACTCAGTGCCAACTCTTAATGGATCCTGTGATTCATTTGCCACGTTGTACATGAAACAAAGGAATAACTGAAAATTACATATATCACAAGAGTGTGAAAAGTGTGTTACTGATGGTTTCAAATCCCATTTTTGAACATCTATTTGCATCAATATGCTGGTAAGCTGCTTATGTACCTGGACTTCTTCAAGTCACAGAATGGCCCTTTCATATTTCCTTTTACAAATGAAGACACTGAGACAGGGAGAGGTTAAGTCTGTCACTGCAGACGCACAGCAGAGCCAGGATCAAGCTGGAGTTTTAAATCAGTGAGTCTAATGCCATCTCCTCATCTCCATCATTAACCATGAAGTGAATGGTTAACCGAAGAAGATTGTGATATGTTTTGTCCTTCTTTGGGAGGACATAATAATATTCCAGTGTGTATGTGGGTGGGTGTGTGTGTTTCTTTATCAGTTTATTCATTGATGGATGTTTAAGTTGTTTCCATATTTTGACTTTTGTGAATAATACTGCAATGAACATGTGAGTGCTGATTTCTCTTGGAGATCCTGATTTCAAATATTTTGAATAGACATTCAGAAGTCGGACTGTAGACTCTAAGGTCCACCAGAGCATGGTGTGTTTCTATGCCTGGCACTTGACATATGCCCACGAAGACTTTGTTGAGTAAATGAATGTTGGATGCCATGGAATCTGAGAACATCTGAATGCAGAAGAACAAAAGCACTTGTAAATAGAGTGTCAGGCATTTGATTTTCCCAACAGACCTGTTTCCAGCATGCACGTTGGGTCTCCCAGTTCCTTGGCTCACTCAAGTCACCTATGTAAGACACAGACATGCATACTTATCATTAAACATGTCATTATGTTGTCTCTGGACAGTGACATCTCTTTGAGCAGAGACACTGCCATTGGTTTATTCACTCATCAAACATTGATCAAGCATTTAACTTGATTACTATTTCTAACTTCACCCGTGAAGATCATAGGTTCTGCCCTGCAGTGGGGAGGATGTTCTGCTGGAACACCTTTCTCTGAGATGAGTGTGCTGGACAATAAAGTGAAATCCCCCTTCCTTCGTTTTACTTAGAAAATGATTTCCCAGACAGATGAATGTATGTCATTGAGACAATGTGCAAGGTTGCCACGCTGAAGCTGTCTTTAAGTTGAATTGCAGAGAATCGTAGAACAGCATCTTCCTCAAAGTGAGTAATGCTCACACTGGACAGGCACGGGATGTGCTTAGCTCTACAAGGTTCCTTCCATGCCGAGCCTTTTGCCATGCCAGCCCCTTCTCCTCTGTTGGGAAGTGTCTGGCAGGGCAGGGTGGGGATTGGAGGGGGAAATTGAGGCACAGAGCTGCCTCTCAGGTAGAAATCTCATTTCTCACTGGTAGGCTCTTCTTTTTATTCTCTCATACCCATTTCTATTGGGTTCTTTGCACTTTACCCTTGCTTGGAATATGTGCTTACTCATTGTGAACACACTCATATTCTTTTCATGAGGAGGTGGGGTCATATATGTACAGACATGCACAGTTATCATGTTGTCTCTGGATGGTGACATCTGTGAGCAGAGACACTGCCATGGGTTTATTCAGTCATCAAGCTTTAATCAAGCATTAGCTCTGTCTCAGGCACTGTGCCAGGGGTTAGTGATGCAGCAATGGAAATGGCACACTTCACCCCAGCCTGGTGGGGCATCTTCATTTCTAGAGCCCTCAGTGCCCATTAGTTTCTGACACATTGTGCGTGTTCAGTTAATGCTGAATCAATAAATGAGGTGAGAACACATGGACCCAGGTAGGGGAGCATCACACACTGGGGTCTGCTGGGGGGACTAGGGGAGGGGCAGTGGAGAGTAGGGATTTTGGGGAGGGATAACATGGGGAGAAATGCCAGGTGTATGTGATGGGGGGATGGAGGCAGCAAACCACATTGCCATGTGTGTACCTGTGCAACAATCCTGCATGATCTGCACATGTACCCCAGAACCTAAAGCACAATTAAAAATATATATCAAAAAGAAAAAAATAATAAATGAGGTGAGGAGATAGACTTATATCTTCTTCTGTCTACAATGAGTGGCCACAGTAGATGTAGCCACTAGACACAGTAGCCACAGTGACTAGGGAATACAGTACTTTTAGGGACCAAAGGAATGTTCTGATTTCCTTTAAAATCAGAAAAAAAAATAAGGTATATGATCCAGTGTGAATTATATTCACCTTTATACAAACAGGTGCAAAAATATAATTTTAAATACTTGTTTTATGGATGAAGAAGGCGCACGAAGGCAAAGGTGCCTGGGGCCCACAAAAGTCATAATTCAGCTCTGAGAGTAATTATTATCATCCCTCATGATTGTCTCCTGATCATTAACATAGAAAAGTTGAGCCCAGTGGGCCTAGATGACTTCCCCAAGGTTTGAAGATGTTAACCTGGAACCCAGTCCTCTCTGGCCTCAAGCTTTGCTAACACTCATTGCGTCAGCATGTCTGCCTGCACATGGAATGTGCCACAGAAGCATCTGGACACTGATGAAGGAGCTGAATACAAGAGGTGCCACTGTTTGACATTTGTGAATATTATATGCTTAAGTTTAACTACCTAGAGAAGGACAAAAGTTACCAGAAAAAAAAATATCTTTCAGGTTCATCTCCGTGGTTACATGTGGCAGGATTTCCTTCTTTATTAAGGCAGAATAATATTCCAGTGTGCCTGTATATATAGCTATGTTTTTCTTTCTTTCTTTTTTTTATTTGATGGAGTCTCACTCTGTCGTCAGGCTGGAGTGCAGTGGTGCGATCTTGGCTCACAGCAACCTTCACCTCTCGGATTCAAGTGATTTTCCTGCCTCAGCCTCCCAAGTAGCTGGGACTACAGGCACAAGCCACCACACCCAGCTAATTTTTTTTGTATATTTAGTAGAGATGAGATTTCACCATTTTGGCCAGGATAGTCTCGCTATCTTGACCTCGTGATCTGCTTGCCTCGGGCTCCGAAAGTGCTGGGATTACAGGTGTGTGAGACATGTTTTTCTTTATCCATCCACTCATCCATTGATGGACATGTAGTTTGTTTCTATATTTTGGCTATTGTGAATGACACTGAAATAAGGGAGTGCAGATTTCTCTTGGGGATTCTGATTTCAAATGTTCTGGTTATATATTCAGAAATGGGATTTCTGTATCACATGATAATTATATTTTTAGCATTTTAAGAAGCCTCCATATTGTTTTTCATAGTGGCTGCACTATTCTACATTTCTATCAACATTGTGCAAAGATTCAAGTTTCTCAATGTTCTTGCCAACATGTATCATTTATATTGTTGTCAACACTTATCCTGTTTTTTTGACAAGGTAAGTGTTGACAAGTTTAATCCATTGGGGTCTTTGCATGCAAAAGTTAACAGTATTGCTTACTTATATACCACCCTTTATATCACTAAAATTGCCTTGTTCCACGTCGCCTTCTGATGCCTTGCTTCTTACCAGTATTTCTGGGCATGATGAGAGATGTCGTGTGGTGACAATGAGGTGTGAAAGTGATATCTCATTTTGGTTTTTATTTCCATTTCCTTAATAATTAGTGATGCTGAGTATCATTTCATAAGCTCATTTGCCATTTGTATGTCTTCTTTGGAGAAATGACTATTCAAGTCCTTTGTCAATTTTAAAAATCAAGTTTGTTTATTTATTTATTATTTATTTATTTGTTGTTGTTGAATTTTCGGAGTTCCTTATGTATTTTAGATATTAACCCCTTATTGAATATATGGTTTGCAAATATTTTTTCCCATTTGCAGGTTGTATTTTCACTCTGTTGATTGTTTCCTTTGCAGTGCAGATGCTTTTTAGTTTCGTGTAGGCCTGCTCATCTATTTTTGCTTTCGTCGCTGTGCATTTGGTGTCATATCCAAGAAAGTGTTGCCAAGATTAATGTCATGAAGAATTCCCCTCATGTTTTCTTCTAGGAGTTGTACAGTTTGGATCTGACATTTAAGTCTTTAATCCTTTTGAGTTGATGGTTGTGTGTGGTGTAAGATATTGGTCCAATGCCATTCTTTTATGTGTGGGTATCAGTCTTCCCATCACCATTTTTTGAAGAGGCTTTGTCTTCCTTATTGTGTGCCCTTAACACCTTATCCAAGATTAGTTGACTGTATATGAGTTGGATCATTTCTTAGTTTTATATTATTATGTTAAAATCACTTTATTGAGGTATGAGTGACATAAAAACTGTACATATTTAGTGTCTACAATTCGGTGAGTTTGGATGGGCTTGCAATTTGATTCAGTTTGTCTATATGTGTGCCTTTATGTCATTACCACACTGTTTTAATTACCATAGTTCTGTAATATATTTTGAAATCAGGAAGTGTGATGCCTGCAGCTTTGTACTTCTTTCTCAAGTTTGCTTGGCTATTTGAGATCATTTGTGATTCCATATGAATTTTAGGCTTATATTCAGTGACATCAACTAGTCACAGAAGAACAAATACTACATGATTCCACTCATATGAGATATCTAATATGGTCAAGCTCATAGAAAAAGATAGCATAATAGTGGTTGACAGGGGTGAGGGAGAAAGTGGGGAGGTTGCTGTTCAATGGGTATAAAATTTTAGTTATGCGAGATGGATAAATTCTAGGTAGTCTGCTGTACAACATTGTGCCTGTAGTTAACAATACTGTATTAAACACTTAAAATTTTGTTAAGGGAATAGATTTCAAATGACAAGTTTTTACTAGAATTTTAAAAAATGAAATAAAAAATAAATTACCAAGAAAATATAAAAACATAATAAAGAAAAAATATTTTAGAGTTAAAAATGGTATTTCATAACTTCTACTAATTTAAGAATTAAGGTGTCAAGCACTTTTGTGTTTTCCCCCAATAAAATTTACAAAAGTTTTAAATTTATCTTTTAAATAATTGCTTGATTTAATAAAATCCTGCAGGATAAATAGCAAGTTGCTATACCATCCACAAGCTGAGGGGAGCTTTGAGTATATAGTACATGACATCAGTCTGCATATGAATCCAACGTATTTCCACAGGTCATTTCCATGAATCATATAAATCAGTGAAAATGGGCCTTTAATACAAAGGTCTACAGTATTGCTAAAGTATACACCACCCTTTTCTATTACTGAAAATTGCTTTGTTCCACATCGTCTGCATTTTGAAGCCTTGCTCCTCACCGGTATTTCTGGGCATGATGGGAGATGTCACATGGTGACAATGAGGTGCTCAAATTCCTTCCCAGACAGTCCAGGACTCCCCCACTGTGTCCTTGATACCCAGCCTGGCTCATGGTGCATGGCAGACATGCAGTAAATACATACTGAGTTCAAGGGGACAGAGCAGCAGTGCACACAGGCAAGAAGAGTAGACTTGGACTAAATCAACGTGGCACAGCTAAGCTTCGCTTTTCCGATGGATTGAGTGTGAGAGCTTGAGTGAGCCGTTTAACCATTTCGATTCTCTGTTTCTTCTTCTTTCTAAATGGGATGATGAAATCTTCTTGACTCGTAAGATTTATCTGGGACTCAGGAAGGGTAAGGTATTTGCCCTTTGGGGAATGAATCCCTTCTTTCCCCACCCTCTTTTTTCTCCTTTTCCCATTCTCCCACCCAGGGATGCCATGATGGTGATATTACAAACCTGTGGATCTTATAGCTTAAGTATGTCAGGTACAGGTAGTGAGCATTTATTTGTTTGGCTCTCTGCTGGATATTTTTAATATGCCTCCGCAGAGATTCCTGAATATACTCATATTATATAGTCAAAGAAACTAGAGCTTTAATAACTTAAGCAAATTGGCCAGCATCAGACAGCTGATTCTTGGCAGGACTGGGATATGACTGCAGATCTGACTGTGTCCAACGCTTGTCTTTTGTACACTAAGAGTCACTTTTCAACTGCTCTCCTCCTTTCATCTTCCTGTTAAGTTAGAAGCCATGTCTGTCATATTCTGTACTTAGCACAGAGTCATCAGAAATGGGTATCTCCTTAATAATCAGTTACATTAGTGTTTGCTCCTTTTTGCAGTTAGCAAAGCTGAGTCTAAGCCATTTATTGTGCACTCATGTGATGGGAACACCGGTTATGTTAAACCCTCAGGTGTGAAGGTGAGTACGATGGAAATGAGCAAGGCTGCCCTGTCCCTACTCTCATGCAGTTTACAAATTAGCCACTTAAAAAAATCTTGATACTAGGAGCAGTGGCTCATGCCTGTAATCCCAGCACTTTGGGAGGCCAAGGTAGGAAAATCACTGGAGTTCAGAAGTTTGAGACCAGCCTGGCCAACATGATGAAACCCCATCTCTACTAAAAATATAAAAATTAGCAGGGTGTGGTGTTATGCACCTGTAGTCCCAGATGCACTGAGATGCTGAGGAAGGGGAATCACTTGAACTTGGTAGGCGGAGTTTGCGGTGAGCCATGATTGTGCCACTGTACTCCAGCCTGAGTGACAGAGTGAGACTCCATCTCAAAAATAAATACATAAATAAAAAATAAAATAAAGATAAATAAATTCAAAACTTTTGAAAAAGTAACTTCATGTGACCTGCACTAGAAAAGCCAAGCAACAAAGCAGATTTTAAAACTCTGGATGTGTTTACTAGGGGAGACCAGAAATAAATAGATTGACAGCCTAATCAGTTTTTTAAAGCAAATTATATTGTCAAAGAAACTACCAACTTGGGCTCCAAGAATGTTTGACTCTTTAAGACTGTTGTCAATCCTTGGGCTTATGGTGCTATATATAGGGCAAGAGGTAGGCTTTAAACAATATATGGTCCCCAAACTGTCGTGTTCCCACTGCCTACCTCAGGACAGGCCAAGAAGAATAAGGATAACAGTGAACAGCCTCCTAGAAGCAGACTCAGCAGGCACAGCTTACATGAGTCCAGGGGCATGCACTAAAGAATTCCAACCAGTAGAAGGATTTGTGTATGTCCATGAGTCCGTCCCCAGCTCCAGCTAGAGGGCTGTCAGGTTGCCTGCCCCGCAGCATTTGAGAACTGCTGTAGACCCCTGGCTGCTACGAGTGACGTTTTCCTCCATTCTTCCTAATGGGAGTGATTTTTTTCAGTTATTCTCTTATTTTTCTAGTATGGAACATTCTGAAGGATAGTTAATTTATATGTCCCGGTCTTGGGTTGTTGGATGTGAGAGAGTCACATCAGGACCTAATGCCAACACCAGCATCCATCACTCAGGGATTCTGCATTTTGAGTATGAAGCTGGGACTGCATGAGCCTAGGGCTGTTCCCCTTGAATGTGGTTACTCTAGGTGTGGAAAGAAGAGTGAAATAGATTGTGGCTGATCAGAATGACCGTGGTGGCAGAGACTGGCTGTATTCCCATTTCATCTTTACATGCACAACTGAAGACCCATTTCTGAGCCTTTCTTGCAGTTACTTCAGGGCCATGTGTCTAGACTCTAGCCCGTGGATACATATCTAATCCCTGAAAAATATTTTATGTGATACTCTCCACCCCCTTCTGTGGTACCTTTGGAAGGTAATATGGTTTGGCTCTGTGTCTACACCCAAATCTCACCTTGAACTGTAATAACCCCGAAGTGTCAAGGGCAGGACCAGGTGGAGATAACTGAACCATGGGGGCGGTTTTCCTCATGCTGTTCTTGTGACACTGAGTGAGATCTCACAAGAGCTGATGGTTTTATTAGGGTCTGCCCCATTCACTGGGCACTCGTTCTGTCTCCTGTCGCCCTGTGAAGGGGTACCTTCCACCATAGTTCTAAGTTTCTCGAGGCCTCCCCACAGCCATGCAAAACTGGGAGTCAATTAAACCTCTTTCTTTTTCCAATGACCCAGTCTGGGGCAGTTCATTACAGCAGCATGAGAACGGACTCATACAGAGGGTGTGTGTTAAGGACGGCAGCATCCCAAAACAGAAGGGCTGAAACCCTGACTCCCTGCTTTTCATAAAACTGCCCACAAAGGCTGCCTTTTCCGGTGATAACTCAGCTTTTGTGTTGTTACACATTGAGAGTTTAGGGTCATTTGTTACTTCAGGACTGTCTAGCCTACTCTGACTATAGCTACGGGTCTCTGGGGAAAGGCACCCTGATGAGAGGACCGTATTTATCAGAGGCCAGGAGTCTGATGTGCAAGACCTCGTTAGCATCTGTGTTATGGTCTTGAGATTGTGTGGATTTTGTGAGCTTCATTGGAAGATGGGTCAGATCATGGAAGGTGCCCATGGCCAGGCCCACACCCTTGGAGGTGATTCCTTCAGACTCAGTTTCCAGCAGGCCCCATGAAGAAGTGCCAGAGGAGGACACAGCAGGGTAACGCATGGAGGGAAGACGCAATGGAGTGAACCCCATAAAGCTCCTTAAATGACATCCCCTAGTAATGAAGACAGCCAGAAACTGGCCAGACGGCATTGTGCTGATGGCATTGCCGATGTCCTTGTGAGTGTGCTGTGCATATGCACACACGTGTTAGTGTTCATATAGGGAGACACGGGCACTTCACAGGAGGTATAAGGCTGTCAACACAAAAGCAGCTGTGCTCTGTTTTGAACCCGATCATCAGACTAACAGGACAGTTCACACCTGTTTACTGGAGGCCCCTGCTGCTCCGTCCTCAGTCTGAAATTGTAGCAGGCCCAGAAAGAACAGACGCTGCAGCTGGAGAGAATCCTGGGAACCAAGGGGACATCTGGGCCTTGCAAGGCAATGCAGGCAGCACTTACAAGCCTTGCTGTCCTCTTCCTGTCTTAGTCCTGTCTGCCTCCTTTTCCTAAGTCCCATGCTGGCCTGATGGTGCTGTGTGAGGTTTAAGAGGAAGAAAAGTCAATTCCAAAGAGCAACCAGAAGTTGTGGGGGTATGTGACATACACTCCCAGTACGCTGGTTCAGGGGAACCTGTCATTCAGCTCAGCCTGTGAAACCTACCTTGTCAAACACAGGTCTGCTCCCCACCAACATATGTCCCTCAAGCTCCACAGCCTCAAAGCTGTCTGTATATTCTTTAACCTAGAAAGAAACATCAAAAGTCCAATAAATTCACACTTCTTAGCAGTTCATTAGTGGTAAACAACCTCAAATATGGCACCAGGGAGTAGGCAGAAAGCATCCGCTCCTGCAATTGGGGGTGCCGCAAGTTATTAACCAGGAATGCACATCAAAATCTTCTGAGGAGTCTTTATTAAATTGTGCATACCTCAGCCCTATGCCTAAGGCTTCTGATTCGGCCCAACTAGAGTGAAGTTTGGATAGCAGGATTTTAAAAATTTCCCCACATGATTCTGATGTGTACCTCCAACTGAGGTCTCTTGGAATGGTCCAAAAGGTATAGACTTGGGAATTAGATACGTAGGTTCAAATTTAGTCCTTGACACTCTAGTCCTGATTTCATCATTTATCCTCTTTGAGCCAGAGACAATGCACACATAAAATGCCCAAGACAGGGTCAGAATTCAGTCACATGCATGGCTCAGAGATGGATGCTTTTCTGTGTGTGTGAAGAAGGCAGCAGAAGCTGTAATATACAACCTTCTGCGTATTCTATTAGGTTGCCTTGATAGCAGGATTAAAGATGTACTGCAGAGACATATGACAATAGGAAGTTTTTTGTTTTGTTTTGTTTTGTGTTTTTTGAGACGAAGTCTCACTGTGTCGCCCAGGCTGGAGTGCAGTGGCACGATCTTGACTCACCGCAACCTCCGCCTCCTGGGTTCAGGCAATTCTCCTGCCTCAGCCTCCTGAGTAGCTGGGATTACAGATGTGTGCCACCACGCCCAGCTAATTTTTGTATTTTTAGTAGAGACGGGGTTTCACCATGTTGGTCAGGCTGGTCTCAAACTCCTGACCTTGTGATCCACCCACCTCAGCCTCCCAAAGTGCTGGGATTACAGGCATGAGCCACTGTGCCAGGCTGGAAGTTATTTTTTCATTTCAGTTCATCTTGCAATTCTACAAGGGGGAATAAGTTCTAGAGATCTGTTGTACAACATAACGCCTAGAGCTAATAATACTGTATTGTACACCTTAAAATTTATTGAGAGGGTAGATCTCATATTAAGTGGTCTTACCAAAAAACAACCACTACCACCACCACCACCAAAAAAAATAAAAAAGCAGACAAAATTAACACACACCAGAAAGCACAAGGGAACTTCTGGATGTGATGGATATGCCTGTTTCCTTGATTGGGGTGATGATGTCATGAGCGTGTACATATGCCTAGATTCATCAAACTGTATACATTAAGCTTATGCAGTTTTTATATATCAGTTATACTAAAGCTATTAATAATTAATTTAAGAAAACAAGTAACAGGACTCTCATAACATGCCAAAGGTAGGAACAATTATATGCCTGGAGTTTTGCTTATTGGAGTGAGAAATGCTGGATCCATGACAGGTCCCAGCAGGGCTGCATAGGATCCTACTCATGAAAGTCCCTGCTGATGTGCCATTGTCAGCTGTCTGGGCTGCCCTCGATTTGCAGATTCACTTTGTATTTAATTATTTCACTCCCTGACTCCCAAATAGCTGACTTTGTTCTTATTTCTCAGAAAACACTTTTAAAGGGGATACTTGGTTTGACTAGGGCAAAGATGAGCATCTCCATCTGAGCAGACGTTATGGAAACAGCCATGTCAAAGATCACTTGACGTCCCAGGGATTGGCTGTCCTTGGGTCACGTGTCTGCCCTGATCTGATCAGTTGTGAATTTGGTTGCTGGGGCCACATGGAAAGAGAACATATCTTTCCTGCTGAAAGAAGGACAGTTTGTCACATAGCATGCTCTGGAGATGCCAGGCTCTCTACAGAAAGCCCTGAGTTAGGGCCAGGTATGGTGACTCACACATGTAATCCCAGCACTTTGGGAGGCCATGGCAAGAGGATCACTTGAGGTCAGGAGTTTGAGACCAGCCTGGCCAACATGATGAAACTCCATCTCTACTAAAAATATAAAAATTAGCTGGGCGTGGTGGCACATGCCCGTAATCCCAGCTACTCAGGAGGATGAGGAAGGAATTGCTGAATATGGGAATAGGAGGTTGCAGTGAGCTGAGACTGCACTACTGCACTCCAGCCTGGGTGACAGAGTGAGACTCCATCTACCCCCTCTCAAAAAAAAAAGCCCTGAGTTAGCCAGGCCCTGTGCAACTGCAGGACCTTTGCACATGCTGCACTCACTCCTGGACAACCCCTACTCTTTGGCCCTAGTCATCCTTCAGATCAGTTTAAAGGTGAATTCCTTGAGAGAGCTTTTCCTGACTCAGGTTTGTCAGGTTTCTTTATTCTGTTACATTGTAACAGAATTCTGTGCCTTTCTTTTTGTGCATTTGTCTTAGTTTACAACAGTGACTCTAGGTTCTGTGAGGGCAGGTGTCCTAGATGTTCTTGTTCTTCACAGTGTCTCCATGACCTACCATAGTGTTCAACATAAACTAATGCTCAATATTTGTTTGCAGAATCAATGAAAAAAAATGACATCCAAACACACAGAAACACACATGCACACACAGCGGGTCCCCAGAAAATTCTATATATTTTAGAACTTCAAAGTAGCTTATCTGCTAAGTTTTCTTAATGACCTGTTATATAGGAAAATAATAATAAGTTATTCACTTGTAAAACTTGGCTCAAATACTATTTCCTTATGAAATCTCTCCTCTTCTTCTAATTAAAAATGAATTCCAGGTTCCTCTAGGCCCCTATGGAATGCACATACACCTTTAGTATAACTAGAACTTCCTTCTCCCTCCTCTGTGCATAGTATACAGATCTCCTTTACTGGAAAAATGCACCACCACCCTGCCAGCTACTATGAGGGTTGGTGTTGAAAGCTTAGAGCTTTACCCATCTGCGATCACAACTCATGACTGCCTGACACCTGGGTGCTGAAGACTGCCCACCTCTCGTCTCAAGTTTAGCCCAACTAATAGTAGAAAATACGTCCTTGCTTAGCTTCTGCCCTGACCTATCTTGGTCCCTCAATCACGTTCTTCTGAGAGCAGTGCAGTGACTTATTAAACTATATGCACCCCAATCTATGTCTTACATCCTCTGTTGTAAGACCATCTGACCTACAATAATATGTCTATTCTCTACCTAATCCCTGCACAACACACATACACACAGCACCTGAGAATTGAAAAATCTTTTTTTTTGTTGTTTTATTGGCTTAAACAGCAAACATTTATTTCTCACAGTTTTGGAGGCTGAGAAGTCCAAGATCCAGGCATCTAGCAGCCCAGTGTCTGGTGAGGACCTGCTTGCTGGCTTGCAGATGATTACCTTTTGTTGTACCTTCACATGGCAGAGAGCAGAGAGAGAGATCCATGTCTATTTCTCTTTTTCTGTTGTTCCATCTAATTTTCTATTTATTTTTCAGTTGACAAATAATAATTATATATATTTGTGGGATATGGTGTAATTCTTTTGTTCTATGTACAGATTAAATCAATGTAATTAACATAGCTATCTAATCTGTCACTCACCAACTTATCCTTTACTTTGTGGTAAGAATGTTTAAAATCTATTTTGTAGCAATTTTGAAATATACATTATCATTAACTGTGCTCACCATGCAGTGCAATAGATCATTAAAACTTCTTCTGTCAGTCTAACTGAAACTTTGTACCCTTTCACCAACTTGTCCTTTTTTTCTCCATTCTTGCCTTCCCTGTTCTTCCCACCTCTGCCCAGCCAGTCTCTAATAACCACCTTTCTATTTTCTGTTTCTATGAGTTTGACTTTTTTAGATTCCACATGTAAGTGAAACGTGCAGGATTTGTATTTTTTGTGTCTGGTCTATTTAATAATATCCTTCAGGGTATTAACCTCATCATGGGGGTCCCATCCTCATGATGTAATCCAACTCTAATGGCCTTCCAAAGGCCTTACCTCTGAATAAAACTTCAACATGTGACTTTGGGGAGACACAAACATTATGTCTGTAACATATGCCAACCAGATAATGGTTGTGTTTTACCTGTGTAGGTGTAGCTGCACTGTAGTACTATTCTTCAATGCCGGTTCTTACTCAGTGATGTGTGACACCTGGACAGATACATCTTTAAAAATGTTTTGGTCTTGGTTCTGTCTAGCCCCTCTTGCGTTGCCTGCGTGCATGTGCATGTGTGCACGTAGGGGTCCCGCTCTGTATTTGATGCTGGATGACTTCCTGCCTGCATTGTTCCATCTCAGCTGGGCACCTACGCCTTCCTGAACATGTTAGCTACAGAGTGCTGTCAGTTCTTCGGTCCGCAATTGTCAGTGTTCTCCAACTGTGGTATTCCCCTAGCTTTAGCTTTTTTTTTTTCTTTAATTTTTTCAACTTTTACTTTAGATTCAGGGGGTACATGTGTAGCTTTGTTATATGAGTATAGTGCATGATACTGAGGTTTGGGGTACAGTTGATCCTATCACCCAGGTACTGAGCATAGTATGCAACAGTTAATTTTTCAACCCTTGTCACTCACCCCCTCCTCTAGTACCCAGTTTCTATTGTTGCCATCTTTATATCCATGTGTACCCAATGCTTATGTCCCACTTAAAAGTGAGGACATATGATATTTATTTCTTTGTTTCCGTGTTAATTTGTTCAGAGTAATGGCCTTCAGCTGCATCCATGTTGCTGCAGAAAAAATAATTTTGTTATTTTTTATGGCCACATAGTATTCCACGTTATATATGGACCATATTTTCTTTAATCCATCATTGATGGCACCTAGGGTGACTCCATGTCTTTGTTCTTGTGAATAGTGCCACAATGTAACACATTTCTGCCGTACTAGTGCACAGTGCTCTGAGTAAGACATATGTCTGCGATTGTTTAATACTAAATGAACTTAGAGTCTTGGCCACCTCTACCCTTCAACCCACACCAAAGGATCCTTAAGAACATATCTTTCTCCATTTCCCACTTGTTTGTAAGCTGCTTCCAATGCCTGGGATACCTTTCAGGATCCTCATCTTATGAATTCTTGTTGCTTCTATAAGACTCTGCACAAGCATTCTTTCCTGCAAAGTCCTATCCTACCTCTCTCCCTCTTACCTGACTCCTGGCTGGTTTAGTATGCCCTTCTCTGGGAACCAAATTTCTTTTTGCTCATTCCTGTCATTTCAACTGTTACAGTTCATTTTTTACTGCTTATTTTCTTGCCAGTCTCTGTAGTCAAGAGCTCCTGGACTACAAGTGTTGGAGGAAGTAGTTTATTCTTCATTGTGCATTTCCAGACTAACAGGCATCCCACAGTGGAATAGCCATTGCCACGTGGATTTTGTTGTTTCTCTCCTGTTTAACCCCATGACCACCCTTAGAGCAAGAGATCACCATGGACAGTTTAGAACAAGAAAACTGAGGTTCAGAAATAGAAACTAACTGGTCATGTGTGACACAAGTAGAGAAGCTGCAGAAGACCAATGTGGCAGACACCCTCTAACATCTGTGCACCTAATCCTGGAATCTGAACGTGAAATGGAACCAGTTCACAGTTGGAGGAGGCTCATGGCCCTGACAGTAGCCTCCTACACCCAAGCCCTGTCCATTCCATTGCCTCACCCCTACCAGCAGCTGCCGAAGGCAATGCATCTTTCTCCGAAATATAGGATAAAGCCTTTCTGAACTTCTGTACTCACAGTTGTCTTGCTTGATAAAATATAATCCATAATTGAAGAATAATTATTCATTGAACAGTTAAAAGACTTGTGATGGGTTGCTTGTCAGATTCTTTTTAAAAAATTCATTTTGTTTTTCTGACTCTTAGGAATATCCTGGACTCAGAATTAAAACAACAACAACAACAAACCCACAGACAAACAAAACCCACTACATCTAAATCTAATATTCTACTTACTAGCTTTCGTCTTTGAGCAGGCTACTGAACTCTTTCTTCAGCCTTGTCAGTAAATAACACATTTGTCCCTTTCTTCTCTAATATATTCAGTAACTTTGGGCCACCCTGCTATACTCAGAGGGCTGTGTGAATCATTGGTAAAACTGCAGTGAATGAGACAGATGATATCCTGGCTTTATGGACAGACAGGAGTTTGGTGGGGAAGTTTTTCTTTTAGGGGGGCATATATAAAATAAATAAATAGTTGCACTGATTAGTTATGAATTGCAACTGTGATAAGAGTTAAGAAGCAATGGGCAGGTGATTGCTATTCGACCTTCTTTCTGTCATCCTATTATATCCCTTCTCTCTGCTACTGCCTGCTCCTACTCCTGTATCTGCCTTTTCTCCCCAGGCGTCTCTGTCCTTACTGACATGGCTTCTGTGTTTATCTCCTTACCTCTCGGTTGCCCTTCTGTTTCTGCCTCTTTCTCAGCTCCCCTCCTCTCTCTTTCTCTCTCTCTCTCTCTCTCTCTTCCTCTCTCCATCTCCTCCTTTCTTTTCTCCACATCTCGACCTCCCACTCTCTACGTCATCTTCTTTCTCTTTTTATCTGTCCTTGCTGAGAACTCTATCATTGCTGCCATTTCTGAATTAGTTTCTATTGATTGATTTTTCTCTTTACATATATTTTGTTTTCTTGCTTACTCGTATGCCTAGTAGTTTGCATTCAATGATAAGCATTGTGGTTTTATATTTTTCAGTGCTGGATATGTATGGGTGTGTGTGCACACTCATGCATACATATGCATTCTTTAGCTTTGTAATTGGATGTGGTTAAGTTACTTGGAATCTGATCTTTTCAAAGCTTGCTTCTTTTTGTTTTGGACAGAGTCTTGCTCTGTTGCCAAGGCTGGATGGAGTGCAGTGGCACAATTTCGGCTCACTGCAACATCTGCCTCCTAGGTACAAACGATTCTCCTGCCTCAGCCTCCTGAGTAACTGGGATTATAAGCACGTGGCACCATGCCCAGCTAATTTTTGTATTTTTAGTAGGGACGTGGTTTCACCATGTTGGTTAGGCTGGTTTCCAACTCCTGACCTCGTGATCTGCCAGCCTTGGCCTCCCAAAGTGTTGAGATTACAGATGTGAGCCACTGCACCTGGCCTCAAAGCTTGCTTTTTAAGATTTGTTAGGTGGGATCATAGCAGCTTTTACTCTAGTGTTAATTTTACACAATTACTGAGGTAATGCCCCTCTGAATTTTCTACTCAATATTCCATGAATTATGAGGTTTTTCATTCTGATTTGTGATACATCAGTTAATTCTCAGCCTGAGCTCTGGGAATTATTTCTTTGGCTATTCAGTACTTTGTCCTGTGAACTCTAGCCTACCTAAACTCACTGTAATTTGCATTCTATCTTTTCAAATCTGGGAGTAATATGGTTTGAATCTGTGTCCCCACCAAATCTCATGTTGAATTCTTTTATTTATTTATTTATTTATTATACTTTAAGCTCTGTGGTACATGTGTAGATTGTGCAGGTTTGTTACATGGATATACACGTACCATGGAAGTGGTTTGCTGCATCCATCGCCCCGTCATCCATATTAGGTATTTCTCCTAATGCTATCCCTGCCCTATCCCCCACCCCCTGTTATCACTCCCCTAGCCTCCCCACCCCCCAGGCTCCACTGCAAGATGTTCCCCTCCCTGTGTCTGTGTGTTCTCATTGTTCAACACCCACCTATGAGTGAGAACATACAGTGTTTGGTTTTCTGTTCCTCTGTCAGTTTGCTGAGAATGATGGTTTCCAGTTTCATCCATGTCCCTGCGAAGGACATCAACTCATCTTTTTTATGGCTGCATAGTATTCCATGGTGTATATGTGTCACATTTTTTTATCCAGTCTGTCATTGATGGGCATTGTGTGGGTTCCAAGTCTTTGCTATTGTAAACAGTGCTACAATAAATATACATGTGCATGTGTCTTTATAATAGAATGATTTATAATCCTTTGGGTATATACCCAGTAATAGGATTGCTGGGCCAAATGGTATTTCTATTTCTAGATCCTTGAGGAATTTCCACACTGTCTTCCACAATGGTTGCACTAATTTACACTCACACCAACAGTGTAAAAGTGTTCCTATTTCTCCACATCCTCTCCAGCATCTATTGTCTCCTGATTTTTTCATGATCGCCATTCTAACTGGCATGAAGTGGTATCTCAGTGTGGTTTTGGCTTGCATTTCTTTAATGACCAGTGATGACGAACTTTTTTTCATGTTTGTTGGCTGCATAAATGTCTTCTTTTGAAAAGTGTCTGTTCATAATCTTTGCCCACTTTTTAATGGGTTTGTTTTTTTAACTGTAAATTTGATTAAGTTCTCTGTAGACTCTGGATATTAGCCCTTTGTCTGATGGGTAGATTGCAAAAACTTTTTCCCATTCTGTTGGTTGCTGGTTCACTCTATTGATAGTTTCTTTTGCTGTGCAAAAACTCTTAAGTTTAATTAGATCCCACTTATCTAAGAGGACACAAACAGATGGAAAAACATTCCATGCTCATGGTTAAGAAGAATCAATATCATGAAAATGGCCATACTGCCTAATGTAATTTATAGATTCAATGCTATCCCCATCAGGCTACTGATGGCTTTCTTCACAGAATTGGAAAAAACCACCTTAAACTTATATGGAACTAAAAAAGAGCCTGCATAGCCAAAACAATCTTAAGCACAACAAACAAACAAACAAAAAAGCTGGTGGCATCATGCTAACTGACTTTAAACTATATTACAAGGCTACTATAATCAAAACAGCATGATATTAGTAGCAAAACAGTGATATAGACCAATGGGACAGAACAGAAGCCTCAGGAAGGAACGCCACACAACTACAATAATCTGATCTTTGACATGCCTGACAAAAACCAGCAATGGGGAAAGGATTCCCTATTTAATAAACAGTGTTGGGAAAACTGGCTAGCAATATGCAGAAAGTTGAAATTGGACCACTTCCTTATATCTTATACAAAAATTAACTCCAGGTGGATTAAAGATTTAAACATGAGGCCTAACACCATAAAAACTCTAGGAGAAAACCTAGGCAATACCATCCAGGACATAGGCATGGACAAGGACCTCATGACTAAAACACCAAAAGCAATGGCAACAAAAGCCAAAGTAGACAAGTGGGATCTCATGTTGAATTCTAATCCCCCGTGTTGGAGGTGGTGGGAACTGCTGAGCGGTGACTGGATCATGAGGGTGGAGTTCTCATGAATGGTTTAGTACCATCCCCCTTGGTGCTGTTTAGTAAGTTCTCAGGAGATCTGGTTGTTTGCAAGTGTGGGACAGTGACCCTTCCCTGCTCTCTCTCTCTTGCTCCTACTCCTGCCATGTAAGAGGTGTCTGCTTCTCCTTCTTTTTCTTCCATGACTGTACATTTCCTGAGGCTTCTCCAGAAACAGAAGCCAGTATGCTTCCTGTAAAATACATTCAATTATGCGTAACATGGGAGACAGGAAGTGTGGAGTTTTGAATACTCCTTTGGTTTTGCTTATTTTTCAGGGATAAAAGAAAATGACGCTGGTGGGGAGAAAAGGTTGATATTTTAGAGGAAAAGATCACAGTTAGACCTTTTTTCTTTCTAAATTACCCAGTCTCAGGCATTTTCTTTATAGCAATGCAAGCAATGACTAATACAAAGAGTCTGCTAGAGTCTGTCTGGGTTTCACCTTTCTGCATCACGGCCCAGAAACTCCCTTCAGGAGGTATATTAGAACAAGCAATAGGACGTCTCACTTCATTTTTAGTCTATGCAGCCTGATATCCAAAGCCTGAAAAATATGTTCACCTATCTCATCTAGATTTCAGTTATTTCAGGTGGGTGAATATGTTTAGACTCTGTTTCTTCTTATTGGCTGAAGCAGTGGTCCCTCTCTTCCTACACCTTTTTTTCTTTTTATGTGGGACTTTTGAACGTTTATATACATGCAGTTACTTGTTGTTCTGTTTCCTATTTTCTTATAAACCATGAGATGAAATTTACACTGGCAATATGAACACGGGGCTTGAAATGGTTTTTTGGGGGAGATCTTGTGGTATAGAAGTGACAGCAGTTTTCAGGTTCAACTTTGCCACCGCTAGCACCATTATCATCCCCCTCATCTTCCTCATCGATACTTACCAAACACTTACAACGTGTTAGATATACTTCTAGGATCTGTGCATTTATTTACTCATTTAAATAAAATGACAACCTATAAGGCAGGTCATCAATAATCTCATTTTTAAGAAGAAGAAACTGAAGCCCATAAAGCTCAAGGAACCAGCTGGTAAGCAGCCGTGCAGGACACACACCTGGGCAGTGTGGCTTCAGAGGCTCCAGGCTCAACAATGATGCTTTTTGCCTCTCACTAGCAGCTGACCACAGCAGGACCTTCCCAAGGTGCTCTAAAGGAGAGGGTTGCAGTTCAGTTGCTGATTAGAGTGACATTTGAATTACACTTGCCTAGGGCTCAGAAAGAAACAGCGGATCTGTCCTAGACTCCTGGCTAGAAAAGTGACCCAACCAAGAGTGCTATAATTATAACATTGTCACCTCTGGGCAAACCAAGCATTTCATATTATATACCTGTTTTAGTGCCCACCATGTACAATGCACCATGGGTTGTGGACCCAGATTTCTTGTGTTCTACTCTCTGCTCTGTTACTTTCCACACATGAGTGTGTGTGTGTGTGCACACGCATGCATGCGTGCATGCACATACATGCATATCTGTGTGATTTTAGGCAAATCACCCTATTTGTATATGAATTAATCATTGTAAAATAGAAATAATATTAACAAGAACAATTAGTGTGTTTGACGTGAGAAGCAAATGAGTTAATATATTAAAATCCATAAGATAATGCAGGGCAGAAGGTCAGCCTTTCATTAGCTGTTGTCTATGAATGGTTCACATAAACTGCTTATCATTAGTACATATGCTTCTGTTTCTGTTTCTACCAGAACGTGAGTCCTAGAGGGAAACAGCACTAGTCAAAATGTGCATGTGCCGTATTCTAAAGGAGAACCTGATCTGTGCTAATGCACAGAAAGTGGGGAAGGGAGGTAAAGTGAGTCATTTAAGAGGGAGAGAGAAAGAACATTCAAGGATGACCCTGGTTTTCTGTTTTAACTAGTTGAGGAATAGGATGGCTTGATCTATTTGTTATCTTAGACCACGCTTCTCTGGTAGTTTCTCAATCTCCAACTCAAATATTTACCCAGATATTGTGATCCTCAATGTATGATTGCCAGGTGAATTGCTGAGTGAATTCACTAGGGTTCTGGGCATTCATTGGTACCTGGTGGACTTCTGTGAAATGACTAAAGGCAGTAAATTGACACCTATGATGAAAGCTGCTGGGGACAGGTTCCAGGTTCGACAATGTTAGAAATTACAGGAGATCTGGGAATTGTGATCCTTTCCTCTAAAATATCAACCTGTTCTCCCCATCAGTGTCATTTTCTTTTCTCCCTGAAAAATAAGCAAAACCAAAGGAGTATTCAAAACTCCACACTTTCCATCTCCCATGTTATACATAATTGAATGTATTTTACAGTTTTTATCATCTTGAAAAATCACTTTGCAAATATTGAAATAATAAAAGATCCATCTAGGAACAGTAGTGCAGATATTACCTTCTGTTCCCATGGAGACCAAGTTACTAGCGTTCAGCTGTGTGGTTATTAATGGCAGTTGCAGACACAGTGCACACTGTGTTAGCCAGGTAAGTAGGCACATGATATTTATCATCACCTACAAATGCCTCCAACCTCATATCAACTTATGTTTATTGTTGGAATTTTAGAAATGGTTTTATTTTCTATTTTGGTTCAATTTCATTTTCTCAAGGAGTATATTACTAGTGCCTGGTAAGCAGTTTCTTGGCTGCCTTGTGTGATGGGACAGCATTCTATTCATAAATCTCTCTCTCTCTCTCTCTCCGTGTGTGTGTGTGTATGTGTGTATGTGTGTATGTATGTAAATCCAGGAGGAGCAGCAGATTGAACGGGGTCTCCAGAGTGGCCCGTAGCAAACCTTAGAAGGCAAGAAATCCAGTGCACGGGTGAAAGGAAAGGAGAAGGGGTATTTATTGAGCAAGTACTCTGTGCTGTAGGAAGTATTCGGTTTTTGCAAGCATCATCTTTTCTAACTTTTCTAGCATGTGTGAACATTTCTAAGTATGAGTCCCATTCTGCAGAGGAGCCAGCAGGGGATCTGAGAAGCTAGGCGTCTTTCCTAAGGGAAATTATTAGAGCTCAAATTTTAGCCCACATCTCTAATTCTGAAGTGGTCACTCTTTGGTGTGTGGATGTTGTGCTAAACTAATTTGTGATTGTGAGAACATATTGCTAGCCCCATGTGACTTCTGTGGTCATTCTTATGTTAATGTATGTAGAGTGATTGACATATGGTAAATATTAAATAAACAGTAGCTCTCATCTTTTTCCTTCTCTTGCTTTTATTTTTCTCATTATTTTTAGTATAACTTTAATTAGAAGTAAAGGTATAATTAATTCTATCTTTGCTCCTATCCACAGACATTTTTCTGTTAATTCAAGAACTGCATCTACATGGATTCAGTTTTTATTTTCCCCCAAAGTCTCATTGCTCACACATTTGGAAGTCATCTTAGTTATCATGTTTCTGTAAATACTAAATTTTCACCCATTAAAGTCTGCCAATTATACTTCGTATGAAGAGGTGGGAGATAAATATGACTCCCATTAATAGTGTCATTGTTTGGCAGAGAGAGGTAATTTTTGATACAGAAATAAGAATTCCTTACATTTAAGAGATGGCCTAAAAGAATCTCTCCAGTTTCTTGTCTTTATCCCATGGCCGTTTCGTAGTCACATTCAGCTTTTTCTCTTCCTACTTTGTCTGCACCGCTACAAAGCTCCATGAAGGCAATGAGAGGTAGGTCATGAACACTGATACATCCTCAGCACCTCAGACATGGGCGGAAACTCACTGAATACTGTTGTATAAAGAAATACGTCAGGTCTCTTGCTGCAGCAACGCGAGTGGGAGCACCAGGAGCCCGGGCTTGGAGCGGGACCATACGGATTGTTTTAAGAAAATGGCAGACAAACCAGACATGGGGGAGATTGCCAGCTTCGATAATGCCAAGCTGAAGAAACCAGAGACGCAGGAGAAGAACACCCTGCCGACCACAGAGACCATTGAGCAGGGGAAGCGGAGTGAAAATTTCCTAACAGCCTGGAGGATTTTCTGTCCCCATCATCTTCAATACCCCCATCCTGATGTGGAGGAGAGCCACATGCAAGATGGACACAAGCCACAAGCTGCACTGTGAACCTGGGTACTCCAATGCCACTGGCCTGTGGGTCTCTGAAGGGACTCCCCCCAATTGGACTGCCAAATTCTCTGGTTTGCCCTGGGATATTATAGAAAATTATTTGTATGAATAATGAAAATAAAACACACCTCGTGGCAAAAAAAAAAAAAAAGAAATACATCAGAGAACAAATGAGTAACTACACATGGAAGTCTGGAGGAAATACTTTTTTCCCACTTTGCAGAGAACAATATTGGGATTCCAAATCAGTTTTTCCAACACTTAAGCTAAGAGCTTTTTCAGTTATACCATTTTATTGTCTAGATATGACCATCCAGAAGTATATTAATAATTCTAGCCATGAAGCACATTATTTCATTTAGTTACCATTTACACAAATATAGATTAAGGGCAAAATTTCCAGTCGTGACCTAAGTGGACATGTTTGTCAGGTCTTAATGGCGATAATGCTGTTGATGATGGTGGCGATGACGCTGGTTAGGTTGGTGACAGGCAACACTTAGAAAGATTATCTCACTTAATCTTTGCAGCTCTGAGGTGACTATTATACTATCACATCTATCAGGAAACCAAGGTAGCAAAGGTTTGTGTTATTTGACCAAAGTCACACAACCACACAGTGAAGCAGCTGGTAGACTTATAGCTCAAAATTCTGGAAAGATTTGCAGTCTACTTATTATATGTCCTCATGCCTCACTTTCCCCCTTTATAAGATGGTTAGGATTGTAGCTCTCTTCCAAGAACATGGTTTAGGCTACATGAATATGCTTATTGCAACTACTACCAAGTCAAAGATTCCTGTGATTTAATCCAAGTTTAGAGATCAGATTTTCACTCACCAACCTGCAACCCATCACTAGCTGTTTAACAGGGCTTAGAAATGGTAATGCTTTCCAAGCACCATCTTGTTCATAAATATGTCAGACAAGTCTAGGTATTTGTTGCCCCAATGACTGATAAAGGCAACACATCAGATAATTGACTTTTTGAAGCTTTCCCTTGGCCACTCTTTAGGATTCAGAATGAAGGTTCCTGGCTCAGAGAGGCGTTACCCTACAGCCCTTACCTGCATGCTTTTCCTTTCTCCATTAGTGCAATGCCAATCTCACCAAAGACAGTCATCTGTCTTCACTACAGGCTGAGGGCCTGGTGAAGGCAGACGTGTGCCTTCATGCTATAACCGTCAGCATCTATGTAAGCCCCTGGAACTCAATAAATATCATTAGCGTGGATGTTATTAAAATATAGTCTGAAGAATGCTTATCTCGGAATTGATGTGTCCTCTTTTATCTAACCATCCCCACAATGGTTCTAAGTCTTACTGGTAGTGTCTTCATAAAAAATATTATTGTAGTTATTTACATTTCACTTGGCAACCAGCAACACACTGCCACCATTCCACTGCAGCTCTTCTACTCCTGGAGTAGACACGACAGTGAAACCCTATTGGAACCACGTCTTCAGATTGTTCCAGGTGCAGACATGCTCTTTGTCTGTAGGTGTAGTACCACGTAGACTGTACTTCGCTGTAACCTAGTCTGTTCTGGATATTTATTATTGGAAATGAGTTTCACTTCTCACTGACTTTTGCCATCCCCTTTGCCTCTTTACTTGCTTTCTCTAGGTAGCACAGAGAATCCTGTTCCATGCTAATCTCAGTCTCATTCCCAAGAGAATGTTCAAAGAAACTGATAATTGCTCACGGCTGCCAGAATATCTTCCGGGGGTGGGGGTGCTTCTCTAGTCTTTGCTTGGCATCACTTATAGGATCTGAGCCATTCATGGGTGGGAGGAGGGTGCGGAGAATGCAGTGCCTATGCACCCTTCCCAAGGCCCCTTAGTTGTACTTTCTGACAATTATCATTGATGCATCAATTAATGCAACATGATTTTGAGGTTCTATAGTGTTCTCTCTGCCCCAAAGCACTTTCGCCCTCTTGTTTCATTTAATATCTATAATAACACCTCTGCAACTTGTTAATTTCTAGTATAGAATGGAAGCCTGAGGCTCAGAGGCTGAAAGTGACTTGCCTAGGATTGTCCATCTAGTAAATATTAGATGCTAGACTCAAGACTCCAAGTCTAAATTTCTCTTTGCTACATAGTAGGTATTTCCAGGGATCATGGCAATAAGTTTAGTGATATAAGGGAAGTGGTTCTATGGCCAATATTTAGATCAGAGTCAATTAATAGAATAATATTAGCTAAAATATCATTTTGAGTATTTACTATTTTCTAGCTCCCATACTAAGTTCTTGCACACATTATCTAATTTGCTCTTCACTGGCACCCTACCAGGAATCTATTAGCTATCCCTCATTTTAGAGATGAGGTAACTTAGGCACAGAGAGATAAGGAACTGGCCCAAGATTAGGTAGATTGTGAATGACGGTTCTAGGATTTGAGCCCAGGTTCTTAGACTCTGGATATTTAATCATGTCCATCTTTGTGGGATCTAAAACCATTTGAAAAAAATCTGTTTGAGTCACCAGAAAGCTGAGAATCATCCTCTATCCTTTCTTTCCCTTTGTATAGAAATAGTAATAGCATTTGAGTAGGGGAAATGGCAGAGCGGTTTCCAAGAGGAGATGGACTCTCTTTACTGGGATCTCTGTTGAGAAAAATCCTGGGATAGTTACCTGGCTGTCTGTGCAGTGGATTTGGTAAGGTGAAGACATAGAATAGAGATGCAGTTGGGTTGGGATGGGAGACTTGTGTCAGGGACAGAATAGGCTGGATTTGGAGAAATTAGGTCAATGTAAAACCACAGGAGGTTGATCAGGCTTTGGTTCTAGGGTTAGAAAGACCTCCACAACAAAGCCATCCAGAACACCATGGAAAGTTATGTTGAATCCAGTCGAGTTGAGCGCAGGCTTCCAGCCACAAGTCTTCAGGGCTACAGAAGCTCTCCTATCCATCAAGGTCTCCTGTCCATTGTGGGTGCCTGCTTGGTACTGTCCTCCAAGTGGGTTCCAGCCCAGTGAAGCTTGCCACTTCCTCTCTACTCCTGAGTGAGTTCATTGGACTTTCCCTCCTTTGTAAAATCCCCCAGTCCATTTTCATTTATTTTTACCTCTTGCATCATTCTAGTGCTTAAATCCATCCTTCTCTTGCTTAAATCTATAAACAGCAATTTGCAAGGGAGATAAACTTTCTCCACATTTGATCCTTAACAAGCTAAAATTCTATCTCCAAAAGCTATTTCTGCCAGATCTGAGAGCCAAGTCTTAAAGCAATCAAAGACATCAAGTTAAAAAAAAAAGAAATTACATAAAATTGAAAACAACACACAGAATTTAACCATCCTCTCCCATTCCTCCATCTGTTTGTCTCCTGTAACTCTGGACTGTGACTTAATTATGAGGGAAAATGAGAAGATATGCTGTTGACATTATAATGATATTAATAGAAAGAATTAACCCTAATAATGACAATAATACCTATTACTTAATTCACTGTGACTACTATTTATGTAGTGATGATATGGTACACTTAATACATATCAGACATTTATTTTATTCTATAATTTAATCTTGTAAGAATCATATCCAGTAGGTGGTATCTCATTCCAAAATTGTGTTTGTAGTTCTATTCAGCATTTTCACATGAAGGCAGGAACTCTCAGGAGTCACTTAAGAGCCATGATCTCAGAGTTTACAACTTACAAAGCCAGTATATGAATCTAGGTTGACCCTGACAGTGGAGCTCACGGTCATTTTACTTATCAGATAATGTCTCACATTTTTTAAAATATCACACATAGTGATTATTTAGTAATTTTTAAGACACATGTGTACACATTAAATTGGAAACTAGTAATTTTTTTTTTTTAAAATCGGATCTTCACACCACACTGTAAAAATAAGACATTCATCAAAAAGGTGTTTATGGTTTTATAATGATCTGACAACTAAATTGCTTGTTCAGTTTGAGTTGTATGATGTTGTTCCCAATTAGATTAAATATTAAGAATCCAATTTGCCAACTGCTAACAAAATTGCTGAACATTGCACACAGTCAGGGGAATTGGTTTTAATGAAGAACAAATGGAAGTAAAATGCTAGAAAATGAAAGTGCTGTCTATAAATGTTTTAATAGATAGATTCAGCATTTTCAAATGTGGATTGTTAGGTATTCTCCACACTGGAATGCTGTATTGACTTCAGTTGCCTTAATTAAAAAGTCTACTGTCTGCAGAGTCATTGTGAGCAAATCCAATTGTGAAATGGCCTATACATATAATCCTGAAAAGCAAAAGGCAGTGGGGCAGCTGAGTTTGGGAGACCGCAAGGAAAGAGGGCTTTAATTCCATCTTATTACCTTTCGGTACCTCAGTCTCTTCAGAGCAGGAAAAGGTGGAGCAGGATTTGCATAGTGCTGTTGCCACTGTGAAAGCCAGCAACATCACTCTACCTGCTGGTCCCTCTAAAGCATCCCTCTTTACACTTTAAAGTTCTTCGCAAGGGCCTTCACTCCCCCTATGCCTGCAGTGTGGGCTGCATGCCTTTATTCTAGGTACTCATAGCACAAACACCTATTTTGTGCCAGGTTTCCATCTTTTGCCAGACTCTCTCTTAAGCACCTGGCTTATATTATCTGCCCTAGTTGTTCCTCACCACATTTGCTCATAGGTAATTATTATTATTATTGCTATTTTATTTTCTTTTTGAGACAGAGTTTCTCTCTGTCACCCAGGGTGGAGTGCAGTGGCTCCATCTCAGCTCACTGCAACCTCCACCTGCCGGGTTCAAGCGATTCCCCTGCCTCAGCCTCCTGAGTGCCTAAGATTACAGGTGTGCACCACCATGCTCGGCTAACTTTTGTATTTTTAAGGCATGTTATTTCACCATATTGGTCAGGCTGGTCTTGAACTCCTGACCTCAGGTGATCTGCCCACCTCAGCCTCCAAAAGTAGTGGGATTACAGGTGTGAGCTATTGCACCTGGACTGATAATTGCTATTTTATAGTGGAGGCGATAAATAATGGCAGATGTGCTGCATATACATTTGTGGATACATGCCACATAGAAGATGTTCATGGTATTCAGCAGCCTACTAGCAAATAACAAGCAGTCGATAGATACAGAGCAGCATTAAATAGAAGTCAAACACCCTAGTATCAATTTTTAAATGTTGCAATGCAATATAAATACTGTCACTTCAGCGTGGCCATATGTTTAACAACTTGATTTTAAACCCTATGCAAATGCAGCTACCCAAACTGTGCAATGATATTTGAATGCAACATGGTTGTCAATATGATCCAACTTTCACTTAAAATATGCTCAGATGATTTGTGGCCTATTAATTTTGATAAATGATTTTTGTAGGAAACTCTTGATTCTTGACACTGTCTGAGATATCCACCCCCATCTTCCTCTCTCTGCATCTGTAGAATGAGACTAATAGTAACACAAACTCTATAGAGTCTATTTTAAAGTCCCAGGTAAACTATGATTTATTATGCAAATACTAATCTTTTGGTTTCTATGATTGCTATTGTTATTTGAATAAAAGCCAGACCTATTTAGAGCTGCATTCCTATGGAATTAAATATTCTGATATAACAAGGTCCACTAAATGGTCTCCTATGTGGCTTAATGATCCTTCGGAACAGCCTGATCTGTTTTCTGCCAGAGCCAAGAGAGAGCTAACATTAGCCCTGAGCATCTTTTATAGAAAGGCAAAAATTGGTGATGGTTAGGAGCGTGGCTCTGGGATCAGGTGCACCTCATTCAAGTCACAGCCATGCCCCATACTGATTGTCCAATTTTGAGACAGAAAGGCCACTTCTTCTCCCCTACCCCACACTGAACATGATTCTGAATGCCCTGTGAGGCTCAGGTAAGGAAGCTTATGAGGGGCTACATGGGTGTGTGTATGCTTGGTATTAGAACGTAGAATATGTTTTCCATGCTCATCTGCTCTGATCTACTTTCCAGATTTCCTACAGAATGCACCATATGTAGAAAGCCCATTGATGTGGTTTGGCTCTGTGTCCCCACACAAATCTCATGTTGAATTATAATGCCCAACATTGCGGGGAGGGACCTGGTGAGAAGTGATTGGATCATGGTGGTGAATTTTTCCCATGCTGTTCTCATGATAGTGAGTTCTCATAAGATTTGATGGTTTAAAAGTGTGTGACACTTCTCTCCCTTACTCTCTCTGTCTCTTCTGCCACTATGTGAAGAAAGCCCTTGCTTTTCCTTCACCTTCCACCATGGTCGTAAGTTTCCTGAGGCTTCCAGTCATCCTTCCTGTTAAGCCTGCCAAACTCTGAGTCAACTAAACCTCCTTTCTTCATGAATTACCCAGTCTCAGGGAGTTTGTTACAGCAATGCAAGAACGAACCAATACACCCATCAAGAATACTAGGGGGAGAGACAAAGACCAAATTCATATGAGAGATTTTAGAACTCACAAGAAGAGAGTCATAGCTGCTGACTCTGTGTCTGCCCCAGTGTTAGCTGAAGGAATTTAATGCCTTGTATAATTAAAATCAGAAAAGCACAAAATTTTAAATCTCTAATGTACCATAGTGAACTGCTGCAACTTTCAAAGTAGAAGCAGACACAATGACCACAATGTCCAGAGGCACTGAGACCAATAGCTCACTTGTTCTGCAGACACGTCTGATTTGATGATCTTGGACTAGCCTCTCAGGGATGGGAGTAATCATTGCTTGACCCTTCACACACTACATAATTAATTCTATTTATCTGATGGCCGTTTCTTCTTACTCTTGATGTTTTCATTATCTCTTTTTTCATTGTCTTGCCCTCAGTTGAGAAGCAACCCTTCTATTTGGGAACTTTAATTCTGGTGAATTCAGAATAGTCCCATGTGGGATAAAGAGCTTGGCTTTTGACTCATCCTGGCTCTTTTAGAATTCTAAATTTGTATCTTAGCAATTGTGGGACTAGGAGCTATTGACTTAACCTCTCTGGGCCCATTTCACTTATATAAAATTTATAGCATGATTACAACTTTCCTAAAGGTTTGAGGGACCAGAAACCAGAGCCAGCAAGAAGCCAGAGTCACAGAGAAAGGCCTTCCTGTGTCTCCCTGAAGGCACACTGTCACATGGTTTGGACATAGCTAATATATCGCTGGTTTCCTAGGAATTGAATCTTTATCAACACACTATGCCCAGCTTTCCACGCCCTGACCTGATTCAGTCTGTCCGTTGAGCTTTGTCTCCTGCTTCTCTCCTGGACTCTGGCAGCCCATATCTGCTTATATCTCCGTGCACTTTGTTACTTTATTCACTCTACGCCCTTGTTGATGATGGCTTCTGTGCTTGGCATGCCTCCCTGTTATCCCTTATGTATCTACCTCCACCTACAAGATCCAACTGCAGCAGCATCTGTCCAGGAAACCTTTTCTACCCACACCTGTTAAATGGCTCTATGTGCCCTATCACATACTCTCTACATTCTATGGTTTCCTCTGGTATCATACTTACCATATTATGCTGGAATTATATGTTCAATGTGGGTATATTCTCCTCCAGGTGAGGACAGTATCCATTAACCTCTGGAGCTCAAGTGTTCAACACAGTGATGGGTACACAGGAAGCACCAAAAAAACCAGCAATTAGGATTATGATGGTAAATGGGACTGACCCCTCGATGGCCGAGGAATATAGAGAAACCCACCCACAATGCTTCTAATATGAAAACATAGTTCTCTAAAGTCAAATAGATTAATCACAACAACTTACGTATTCATGCAACATGCATCATAGGTATTAAGGTAATTTATAAGATATTATGAATTATTCATAGTCAATAGATCAACTTACCTAACTAATGAGTTATTTTTTTAAAGTTCTGAATAGGTCAAAATCTCTCGGTAGTATAAGAATAAACTGATTTACTAAATAATCATTTAAGTACACCAGTAAAAGGATTCTTATGGAATTCCTACCAATAATAATCATAATCAGAAGACTAATGTTTGTTTTGCTTTATGATGGCAAAGAACTGTTTCCCCTTTATTGTTACTCTTGCCTTCTGTGTAGGTGGAGGTGAGGCTGGAGCCCTGGGTATGTGGAGGGGATGCTGGAGCTGTGTGTAGGTGCAGGGGATGCTGGAGCCTTGATAGGTGGAGGTGATGCTAGGCTGTGCACAGGTGGGGGTGCTGCTGGAGCCGTGTGAAGGGGGAGGGAAGCAAGTGTATACATGCATAATGGAGCAGATACCTGGGTCAGAAGATGACGTTGAGCCAGGTTTCTCAATCGCCTTCCCCGCTCCTACACCCACTCCTCAGTTCCAGCCCAGCAGCCTCTGCTCTCTGTTTCTCATACTCAGATACACTCAGTAGAATGGCAGTGAGGAGTCAACATGGGTAGCTTTGACTCCGATGGTATTCATATAAAAAAGTCATTGGTGATTTTTATATTTTAAATTTTTGGTAAGAAATACTTGTAGTTCAACTCCAAGATAGTCACTGCAATCCAGAGTACTGGGACACAAAATTTAGGTATTACTGATTAAAACCTCAGCAATTTGTGGCTGACAGAGAAGGTATTAAAGGGCCAGAAAGGTAAGTGATGGAAGGATTGCAGCTAGTTAGCAGCAAAGCTACAGCTGGCACAAGAGGCTTTGATTCTCTTTGTAATTGATGAAGCTGGTTTCCTTTTTAAACCTGGGTCCTGACCTGAGTTAGAAGTTCAATTCTACTGTTTCCTGGATGTGTGAACGCAGGCAAACTATCTAAACTGCCTGAGGCTTCAGTTCAAAGAGGAAGTTCAGCAACAAGATGAAAAGTATGGGGGCTTCAAGCACAACGTCATGTCTGGATTCTTGATCCGCCACGTCATGTCTGGATTCTTGATCTGCCACGAGACCAGCAAACAAGTTCTTTACCCCTTTAAGGCTCAGTTTCCCACTCTCCAAAATGGGTATAAGTACTCAGACTTACTGCATAGGGTTGGCAAGAGAATTAAATGCTTAATACACATAAAATACTAAATACTTGACATTTAAGAGTCAAATCATAAGTGTTAGCCTTTTTTTTTTTTTTGTGAGACGAAGTCTTGCTCTGTTACCAGGCTGAAGTGCCATGGTACGATCTCGGCTCACTACAACCTCCACCTCCCAGGTTCAAGTGATTCTCCTGCCTCAGCTTCCCAAGTAGCTGGGATTATAGGTGCATGCTACCACGCCAGGCTAATTTTTTTTTGTAGTTTTAGTAGAGACGGGGTTTTGCCATGTTAGCCAGGATGGTCTCAATCTCTTGACCATGTGATCCACCCACCTCAGCCTCCCAAGAGTTAGCTGTTTTTAGTGCTTTTATGATGATGTTATTTTCTTATCAGTGAAAATGGGATAATAATGTAAAACTCACTGAATCACCAAGAAGAGGAATCCATGAACTCAGAATAGTACCAGGCACACAGCAGGAATATAATGAACTGTAGACTATTAATAGCATTATACATTTTGAAGTCTGATAAACCTTACATTTCTTTTTTTCAATAAACCTCTGGAATATTAGAAGCCAATTACACTTAAGTGTAACACAAACAATGTATTGATATTCCTCTGTTAAAAAATATGTCTTATGGTTCTGGGTGCAGTAGCTCATGCCTATAATCAGCACTTTGGGAGGCTAAGGCAGGTGGAACACTAGGTCAGGAGTTTGAGACTAGCCTGGCCAAGATGGTGAAACCCCATCTCTACTAAAAAAAAAAATACAAAAATTAGATGGGCATGGCGGCAGGTACCTGTAATCTCAATTACTCAGGAGGCTGAGGCAGGTAATTGCTTGAACACAGGAGGCAGAGGTTGTGGTGAGCCGAGATCACACCACTGCACTGCAGCCTGGACGACAGAGCAAGACTCCATCTCAAAAAAAAATAAGTTTTGCTTTTATGTGTGTCTTTGAATCATGTTGAAAAGTTATCAGTGTCTATCACAGATTAAGTTAACATCAGGTCACATACATATTCCATATGAAGGATAAACAAGTATATTTGTATAGGATATACATTTCTATAGCATGATTATTATTGTAATCTAGGAAATCCTGATCCAAATCCCAAAATTGTGTGAATCTTCCACGATTCTAAAGGAGGAGGCAATGAGGGTAGGTTTGTCCCTGAAGCCAGGCCTGTATGCATCAGGTCTACACTGTCATGCCGTTGGAGTGACCTGTAGAAGATGCTGTAATTCACTCATTCATTCACTTTTTCTCTGGCATTCAGTGAAATCTATGTGCCAGTTGTTTCAGTTTCAGACAACCTGAAAAATAAAACTAAAAAGTAGAAAAGTCTTTGTACTCCCAAAGTGTTCAGGGAGTATCGGAATGAGAGATACAGGAATAATTGGTCTGATGAAGTATGCGTGAGGAGGAGATGATTGGAGAATGTCACAGAGGCGGTGACATTTGACCTGCATCTTGGTGATGAGCAGGGTTCTTTCAGAAAGACATTTCCAACAGCAGGAGGATAGGCCCTGTAGAGAAGTGCCACGAAAGCCCTGGAAGAAAACAAGAGCTAGCAGGTAAGTCTGGAAATGTGATCCATTCAGGCAGCAGTCCCCAAATCTGGGACCACAGAGTGGTACTGGCCTGTGGCCTATTAGGAGGCAGGCTTCATAGGAGGAGGTGAGTGACAGGTGAGCCAGTGAAGCCACTCCACCCCATCACTTACATTACCACCCTGAGCTCTACATCCTCTCAGGTCAGTGGTGACGTTAGATTCTCAAGCACAAACCCTTTTAACTGTATGTGCAAGGGATCTAGGTTGCCCACTCCTTATGAGAATCTAATACCTGATGCTTTGTCACTGTCTCTCATCACCCCCAGATGGGACCATCTAGTTGCAGGAAAACAAGCTCAGGGCTTTCACTGACTCTACATGATGGCGAATTGTATAATTATTTCATTCTATATTACAATGTAATAAAAACAGAAATAAAGTACACAATAAATATAATGCTCTTGAATCATCCTGAGACCATCCTCCACACTTTCAGTCCGTGGAAAAATTGTCTTCCATGAAACCAGTCCTTGGTGCCAAAAAGGAGGGTGACTGCTGCTTTAAGTTCTAAAGTGCTTGAATGGCACACAAAAGAATTAGAACTTTATCTTATAAACAGTGGATAATGATATGACCCACTTGCACAGACAGGCAATGCAGGTGGAAGGTAAGATCAGAACAGCAGGACACATTAGATGGATGTGTTCAATGATTCAAGTAAGCAATAGAGACAGCGCAATCTGGGGAAAAGGTAAGAGAGTTTTAGAGGTAGGACCATCAAGACTTTCTAACAGATGCTTGAAGTGAGAAACAAGTCTGGAATCTAGAAGAACTTGTTGTGTTCTTGGGTGTTGGGCAAAGCGGGGTCCATTAAGGAAGACCAGAGGGAAAAGAAGGATCTGGTGAGCTCCACGTAAGATGGCTTTGTGACAACTTGGCAAGCCATCCAATCGGAAGTTTTGGCAATAGAGATCTAGAGCCCGGTGCAGAAATTAGATTTAGAAATGTAGATTTGAGAGACATTTGCATAAAGGAAAGAGTTGCTAACAAGCTTAACTATGTCTGTGTTTTATATTCTCTGTTAGGAAATAAATGAATTAGAAAGTAAAATGTCTTAGCTAACAGTTATCAAGTACTAAGCTATAAACCAAGCACTGCCTAAGCATTTTAACTGTATCCTGACTTTCCTCATTAGGAAACTGGTACTTCCTATATTAAAGATCTAGCTCAGGCAACCTGCTAGTGAGGGAGCCATCTGTGAGCAAGGTACAGGCCTATTTGACACCGGATTCTGCCTTCAAACCAAACTGTGTCCCGACAGAGCTCCCCACTAAGTTAAAATTCATTCTTAGGCTTCTACGTGGATCATTGTTGAATCTTAAGCTGCACCATCCATAGACATGTTCCCCAAGGCTGTCAATGAGTGTGTCCTATGTAAGCAAAAGTTTCTTTTAGCGTGCACTGACTTTACACTGGAGCATTACATTAAGTCCGCATTTTGCTGGAATTATTCATTTAATCCTTAACAGCAATCCTCTGATGCTGATTTCAGGACTACACCCTCTTTTCAGGGGACTGCTATGTGGGGAGAGGAAGAAACCTTCCCAAAGTGACATTGGTAATACGTGGGAAAGCAAAAGCAAAGACTGATCGGGCATGGCTCATGCCTGGAATCCCACTACTTCTGAGAGGGAATCACTTAAACCCAGAAATTTAAAACCAGCCTGGGCAACATCTTGAGACCTCGTCTCTACAAAAAAAATAAAACATTAGCCACATGTGTTGGCACATGCCTGTAGTCCCAGCTACTCAGGAGACTGAGGTGAAAGGATCACTTGCTCCCGGGAGATCCAGGCTGCAGTGAGCTGTGGTTACGCCACTGCTCTCCTACCTGAGCAACACAGCAAGACCTTGTCGCAAGAAAAAAAATATGTAAACTGTTTGCCCTGCTCAGACTCCATATTTAACCATACAGATATTTTCCCCTTGACAGCGTACTTGCTTCAGCCTCATAAAGGGAGAGGTGCCTATTTTTTGTCCTGCTTCTGTTGTGGGGCAGGCCCAGGCCGGGAAGCTTCTATTTGAGAGTTCATTTGCAGTGTAATTATCTGCCTGCCTGCTTGATTCTTGTTTTATCATTGAGGGGTTTCACTTCCGATTGCTGGAAAGACTGTTGCTAAAACGTTATTGCTTTGTGCTAGGGAAATTGTGCAGGCTTTTTCAATGAACTTCATGCAATGCTAATGGAGGCACACTGGCCCGTCCACGCTGACACTGACCGTGCAGGCCCGCAGGGCTGGCTAATGGGATTATATCGCTCACTTTCAAAATATACTGCAGTATATCGCTCACTTTCAAAAAGTCATGCTGCTGAACAACTTATGAAGAATGGAAGTTTTTTTGTTTGGTTTGGTTTATAATACTCTCCAGCCATATATATAATTTCAGGATTTCTCTTTGGATTAGCATTTTGACTTATTATTATTTCAATAATCATACTGAATTAGCCATGTGAAGATTCCCCAAAGTTTTCTCTAAGTCTCTCCTGAAAAATGTCTATGACATTGGCGTCTAGTATTAGAAGTCAAACGTGGCAAGAGGCTTTATAGATTTCTTGCCTTCGTGTCCTGAAGCACTTGCAGGATGAGACCAGGGAGATGAGACAGTGGAACTGCGGCTGGTAGTGGGACCTGAAAATGGGATTCTCAGGGCCGCTTGAAGCTCACTGTGGATTCACGACTACTGTATTTGGTGCCTTTGTTAATCCCCGTTCTGCTTTCATTTCTGCTTAGTCACAGTTGTCAGAGACACTGCAGGACTTGAATGTCTCAGTCAAAGCAAGCGGACCTTTGTCTAGCGTCTGCTTTCCACAGGCTTGGTTTCAGAGGCAGGTGTGGCATGCTGAGAAAGGACAACCTCGCTTCAGCCCTGAATCCTGAGCAGGATTTCTGCTGCTGTCAAGCAGAGTGACCTTGCACACATCACTCAGTTCTTTGAGCCACAGTGTTTTCATCTATGAAATGGAAATAAGAGTTTCTATCATTATTGTTTGATCTGATTAGAAAGAATTCCAATGTTAGGTGATAAAAGCAAGGAATAGAGAAATGTCCAGAGCATTCTCCAACTTATAAATGTGTCTGTGTGTGTTTTCAGGACATACACACATATAGTAAGTGTGTATGCATGTACAAGAGCATAGATGGGTAGTATTCCAGAAGAATCCACAAGAAAAAAATTATCGAACTATGGGGAATGGAACACTTCATGTTGTGTTTACTTTGATGATATTGATGGGGTTTTGTTTGTTTCACCATATTTATATTCCATTTTGAAAATCAACATGAGAGTATCTGCCTTTTTTGGTATTTGTTGAAGATCAAAGGAGGTAAAGTACAATAGGACTATTTAGATGCTTCATAAGCAGTGGCTTCCTTCCTCCTCCACATATCTGGCTGGTCTGATATGCTCCATCCTGCATATAAGCTCTTCTAGACTTTCTACAACTGGACTGGCTTCTCTGTATTATATCTTAATATAATAGGAAAGTTGAGATATGTGAATGTATGGGTTACCCTGAATGCCTGGTGACCAGAGACAGGGTAGTTGGTTGAGTTTTCTGCTTCTAAAATGGATAAGTCTTCTGATTCCAAACCTTGCTGAATGTCTTAAGTTCAGAAAGAATTTGACAAGTTTTTAATCCAAGGCCAGGTTTCAGAGCTGAGAAATGCAAACCATGGAGGATAAAGTTCTGCAGAGGGTCTCTCCCGTGTACTATGTGGTGTGATGCTCAGACCTACCTTCAGACCTGGGCCATTCAGTCTTCACACTGTTGGGAATGTTGGTGGCCAACAGCAGTTGGCCAAGTATGGAGACAGCCCTGTCTGGAGAGAGCTGCTCCCCCAAGGTCACACTTCTCTGCTAGGGTGATATGGTTCGGCTGTGTCCCAACCCAAATCTCATGTCTAACTGTAATCTCCATGTGTCAAGGGAGGAACCTCTAATCCCCACATGTTGAGGGAAGAGGTGATTAGATCACTGGGACAGTTTTCCCCATGCTGTTCTCACGATAGTTAGTTCTCATGAGATCTTACGATTTTATAAGTTCCTCCTTTGCCCTTCTCTCTCCTGATGCCATGTAAGATGTGCCTGCTTCCCCTTCCTCCATGATTGTAAGTTTCCTGAGGCCTCCCCAGCCATGGGGAACTGTGAGTCAATTAAATGTCTTTCCTTTATAAATTATCCAGGCTCAGGTATTTCTTCATAGCACTGTGAAAACAAACTAATACATAGGGTAACCCACACCAAGTACTGACCAAGGAATGAGTACAAAGACCTGGGCCTTGCCTCAAGGTCAGATGACTCTGCTGGCCCAACAGTCCCCATGGCATCAGCTGAGGTCTCTATTGTACTTGCATGACAATGCAGTGCCATTCTTCCACCGGTCCTGCTTTACAGCTGCACAGATGTTGCTCCTGAGAGCACAACCCAGTGACCCTCTCCTGGTCTCTCATAGTCTCTCACCTGAGACAGTTTCAGAGGTAGATGGTGGCAGACCTGAGACTTCCATCCAAGTTTCCTAATTTGTAGCACCTTGCCTCACACATGACAATCATTGTGATATGGCGGTTAGAGTGGGTATAATAGTGCCTGTCATCATATGCCTATACAACACCATTGGGGGTGCAGATGATGTGCAGATGTGTGTTGACCCCAGCAGACTTGCCCAGCCCACACTGGATCAACTCAACTCTCTTGGATGGCAGTGAGGAGAAAGGAGACCAAGCAAGGCAGGAGGCTCTCCAGTCATTGGCTGTGCAGACACTCACAGAAGCCAAGGGTGAAATGCCATCGACTCCTCACCTGGCGTTCTCCCAGCAGGCAGGCAAGGCAGCCTGGGAACATCAAGAGCCACTGCCTCCTCCCATCACGGTCACATGAGCAGTAGATGGGCACCACCATGTTACTCAAGTATTCCCACCTCTGTGCCCAGGCCTTTTCCCACAGGATGCCTTTCTCTGCTCTAAGAACAAATCTCTTTTGAAATTCACCTCAGGACATCCTTCTCTGTTGGGTTGGTAAGAAAGAACTGTCCTGTTCCTTTCTTTTCATGATGCCTATGTCTGCAAGTCCACTGTAGACTTAGGCGTCTTTTCCTCATGGGACAAACTACTTCGTAATTCTACCAGTTTCATCCATTCTATTTCTACAAATGAAATATAGCGTACAGTGTTCTGACACTGCATGCTCACGTGCAGAGCTTTATACAGGTGTGCTTTCAGCATTGGTTACTTAACCTCACAACTTCTTTCTACATTACTATGACATTTTTTCTTTTCCTCCTTTTCAGCACAACCTGCTGCTCATCGACCTGCTACAAGGGTCTTTCTACGTTTCTTCTCTCTCTTTGAAAAGGAGCCCACACCTATCTGTCCCATGGCCTCTTCTTACAGCATACCCTGCAGTGGTGGTGAAAGGAGGCTTGTATATTAGTCCATTCTCAGGCTGCTGATAAAGACATACCCAAGGCTGGGTAATTTATAAAAGAAAGAGGTTTAAATGACTCCCAGTTCCACATGGCTAGGGAGGCTCCACAATCATGTAGAAGGTGAAGGACAAGCAAAGTCATGTCTTACATGGCAGCAGGCAAGAGAGCATGAGCAGGGGAACCCCCCCTTTATAAAACCATCAAACATTGTGAGACTTATTCACTATCACAAAAACAGCATGGGAAAAACCTGCCCTCTGATTCAGTTACCTCTCAGTGGGTCCCTCCCATGACATGTAGGGGTTATTACAATTCAAGGTGAGATTTGGGTGCGAACAGAGAGCCAAATCAGCTTGTAAATAGGGCCACTCAGTTGTCTCAAACCTGTGAGGCCAGTGCCCTCATCACCTTCATGATCATTCATTATTATTGTGATTATTGTTGCTATTTTATGATTTCAGTTTGAATATAAGACAAAAGGTGTGGCAGATTTCAGTGTTTTCTTACCTGGAGGGATAAAGAAGCGATTCCAGCTCAGGACTCACTTTTCCTGCAATCTTCAACCATGTACCAGTTTTACTCAGGATAGGACCTGCTTCCTTCCCTCCAATCACTTTGTGAATGCTGGTGTGGGCGAGTGGAAGGTCTGGGCCCTGTGCGGCCTGGGCCAGGTGCAGTATTCCTCAGCTTCTGTTTCTGCTTCACCCCTTAGGGAAGCTTCTACGTCCCCTCCGAGAACTGCATGCAGCACGCACACAAGTGGCACCGAGGCCTGTGCCTGCTGCTCCTCCACGCCTACCGGGGACTCCGTCTCTACTTCCTGGTGATCCTGCGGGACATCCCGGAGATGCCACACATGGAGCTAGGTAAGGGCCCGGGACTAGGCAAGCCCATCCCAGCAGCTCATGTGCATCCTCCAGACAAGGGAAGGGGGAAAGCTGGCATGCTTTTGTAAATGTCACAGGAATAACACGGGTCCAGGTAGGTTGGGGCTGAGCTTTTCATTTTCATTCTCACAGGAGAGGATCTGGGAGATGCCAGTTCAGTAAGAGAAGACACATGTTCCTCAAGGCACATTCATTTACTCAGGCATTCATCTGCCAGATGTCTACTGAGTACCTGTTACACACCTGCCACCCCAGTGCATAATGTTAGGTTGCTTTCTAGAGGAAAATGCTAGTTTATAGCCTTTCCTTAATCAAGCTGTAATTACAGAATTGTAACTTATAAGAGTATAAAACAATCCTCATAAAAACCTATCTATATATATACACACATATCTATATGCATAGGTATATACTTGATCTGGATAATTATAGACACTTTTTAGTATCCATTACATTTGGTTATCTGGAGATCAGTTGATTTTTGCACATGGATTTTCCAAAAATGACACGTCATGGAAATCAGTGGGCCGGAATCTCTGTTGATTGACTGACAATGGACCTGAAGCTCAGAGAGGTAAAAGGCTTGCTCGGCATCACACAGCAGTGTGTGGCCGAGCCATGACAGGAGCTCAGGGACCCTTTGCTGATCCCTTGGGGCAGGGTTCTTTGTATCATGTCACATTCAGCAACAACAGGTGGTATGTCCTGGCTCTGCTCAAAGTCCTCTGATAAGGCCTCATTGCCTCTAGAACAGAAGCCAAGTCCTCAGCCTGCTTTTCAAGGATAGCACCCATTTCAACATCAGAATCCTGCTGGGTACCTTGACTTCCCTATCTGTACCTCTAGATCTCAACTGCTGAGATAACTGTGGCTTTGGCTGGGTCAATGCCTTGTTCATTGTTCATTGCTTCACTGAAATCATCATGTAACAAAGATTTCTTTGCATGTTTTGCTTCCCAACTAGACTGAGGTCTTTGAGAGCAGATTCCCCTCAAATCCCTGCTACACTCTCCCCAGTATGTAGCGTAAAGGAGTGGGTGCAGGATTATAGTTGTTGAATTCTGAAGCCATCTTACCATTAGCTTTATCAGCTCTTACATCTTAGCCAAATCCTGTACTCAGGCACTACTCTTTGAATCATGCAATCATTAAATTTTTACAAGTTCAAATATTATGCATGCAGTAAAGACATGCACAGAATCAGAGCGACTTTATACAGCTCAAATGAAAAATGGAGATTTTTCAGTAGCAGTTGGATTCCTGATATAACTTGTTATATTTTATCCAAAGGAGCTGAATTTGTTCATTCACCCTCTCATTGTATTTTATAGACCCTGAGGATACACAGCCATGGCCAGTGTATCAAAAGTTCATTTTGCCTGGTGGGGTTCAGGGACCTGAGGTCAGCAGTGACGTGGAGAGGTGTCTACTAATTAGATTGTCACCAAGGATCCTAAAAGGGATTGTTTTCACTCACCTAAGCAACCATGCTTTAATTAAAATCCATGTCAGAGCTGTGTGCAAATGACTAACCACAGCATCATGGAACCAGAGGAGCATTCAAACCCCGTCACAACTGTGACCATTAAAACAAATGGCCAGAGGCCACCTGGTTTCTGCCGATAAGCTGGCCACGTTCCTCAGTATCAGAGCCAGTGGAGCTGAGCAGGAGGTTCTCCCTGTCGCTCTGCTTCTCTGGGCTTCTGACATTTTATCTATAAGATGGAGATCCAAATTCACATACCATGCATGATGGACAGATATATATCGTGTGTGTGTGTGTGTGTGTGTGTGTGTGTGTGTGTGTGTACCTGCAAAAATAGAAATAAATGGAATCTCTCTGAGCCACCCAAAGTGCTATATGAATTGGGGATGTACTGCTTCTCATAACTGTGTGCATGAGATGATATCAGCTTTTATCTAATGCTCAGTCCGTGGCTCCAATCAGGTTTATTCTCCTTATAAGCACAATCCCTTTAGAAAGTTAGAATAGCTATAAGGTCCTCAGCAATATGTTTGTCTCTGTGACTTTAATACCAATGTGAAACTTTAGTTGTTTCATTTAATTAGCAACTGCTGCATTTTAGTCTATGTTCATTTAATCAAACGGTTTATTTTCTTCTTTCTAGAGGCGCTTGCTGTTGAGGAAACACTTTCTCAGCTGTGCTCAGAGCTACAGGTAATTGGAGAACTGGCGCAAGGGTCTGAATGAATGGCAGTGGTTTTTGCAAGGCAAATGCAGTTGCTTGCTTGCTACAGAAACAGAAGAGAAAAGACACTGCTTGTAACCTCACTCTAGATATCAAGCTGGAGAAATATGCTTATATTCTGTTACCCTACATCACTGTGTCTATAAGTATGTGCCTTGCTAGATATTTTGGAAAAACTAAACATGTGAACAGATTTTTGTTTCCCTGAAGCTTAGACTACACATATGTATTTGTCCATTACTCTTCCATTGAGCAAGCATTTGTTGACTAGCAACTCAGTGCTTCTCACTGTGGGTGACAGAATCTTGTACCTGTGCACAGATGGCCTCAGACATGGCAGGGAGGCTAGAGTCAGGGATGACAATGAAAACAGTAACATGCATTTACCAAAAAAACCT
>PVKP010002692.1:108472-119548 GCA_004027715.1 Plecturocebus donacophilus
GGGGAGGGCTAACATGGGGAGAAATGCCAGATATAGTATGCACCTAAAGTTAAATAAATAAATTTTTTTAAAAAAAGAGTAAAGGCTTAAGAAATACTTGACAAATGCATGCTGCTGCTATTTAGAATCTCTGGAACATGTTCCCATCCCTTGTGTTGGATATCTGGGTGAGTACTCTTATTTCTATATGAAGAAGAGGCAAATTAAGGTGGGAAAGAATTCTATAGCAGGGTCACTAACACAGCTAATTTGTACTAGAAGCAGGACTCAAAACAAACTCTCATTCCAAGCTGACAACGCTGTCTTTTAAACCAGTGTTTTCCAACCCTGACTGTGCAGTAGAATCATCCTTGGAACTTTAATGATGCATCTTTGCCTGAGCCTGGGCACCCAAATTGGCTGAAACAGAATATCTGGGATTGGAGTTCAGATACTGTATTTTCATTCAGAGCTCCCCAGATGAATATTATTTGCAGCCAGGGCTGAGGACTCCTGCTTTAGAGCATGTTAAAAATTAGTAAAATCTAGTCTCATAGCGAATGCAGAGGAGATCCCTGGAGAGGGCAGAACATGAAGCAGAGGCAGAGGAGGGTGTTGGGAGCCTAGAGCTGGAGGGCCTTCAGAGAGGGGCCATTGGATGGCAGCCTGAGAGAAGGGGTGGGACTTGGCTTATAGCAGTAACAGGGAAACACTTGGCGAGCCCTGCTGATCATAAATGCAGGGCCGGCAGACTGCAGGAGAGCAACATAGGAGTTCATTTAGAGAGTGTGTAAGGGCCGCTGAGACGAGACAAAGACCTAATGTCCACACCTGGGGGCTCAGACACTCTGACTTGGATGCAGTATGGACCATGCATGTATGAGCAGGCAGCTGGGTAGACAGGAGGCCCTGGGCTCCAGATGGCTACAGCTCTCATCCTTCCCCAAGTGAGCCCCAGTGCAGCCACGGCCTTAGGCAGGGGCCAGAAGCTTTAAAGCCATGCCGCCCTGGGTTTAAATCCAGACTCTGAGCTTCTCCTCGGAGCAGCTGTGGGACCTGAGACAATGGGCTCAGCCTTTGGGGCCTGGGATTCATCATCTGCATAGTAGGTTTGTTCCGTGGGGACCACTAGAGAGCTTGTGCAAGGACCCTCCTAAGTGCTCTGCTCATGGGCTCTGTTCTTCTTTGGTAAGATGGCCTCTCCTTCCAGGGCTGGCCCAGCTGCCTCAGGGGCCATCCCCTGAGGGCATGGCCAGAGCCAGGTACCTGTGCAGGTGCAACTCGGCATCCCAAGGGGAAACTGCTTTACTCTGTAAATTATCAGATATTTAGTTTTAGCAATTGAAACAAAAACAAGGAACACATGAACAGGCAGATTTCCAATTCAGCTTTTCCATTTGCCATCATGAGATCAGGCTGAAGAGCTGATGAGTGACTACTTGTCAATACGCCCACTCTCTTTCCTGCTGGGTGTGTCCTGCAGGTTCTCCGTTTGGTCTCTGTGCCCGTTATGTTCAGATCTCCAGGAGCTTCTCTTCCATAGTCTGGATCACCATAGTACCACCATCACCAACTTATATTTAATCAGTAGGGATTCTCAGCCTGGCCCAGGCTGGGATAACCTTAGAACTGGTTCTAAGTGCTTATCAGTAAAATCTCCTTAAATCTTTCTGTAACCCCTGAGATTTCACCATTCCAAAGCACTTGTCCAAGGTCACCTGGTAAGTGGTGGAGGGAATCAGCGCTCACACCCAGCAGGTCCTCTGCCTCCAGAGCCCTCACAATGCCACTGGACAGGGTCTGCTGCTGCACTGCTGCACTGAGGACAGGCAGGGACCACTGCCTGTTTTCTTCTTATACGTTACATGATCGTGGGCGGTGGCTAGTGGTTGCTAGTGATGGGGAATCCTATATTGCAAAGATGATGCATATCAGAGCCAGGGAGACATGGCTTTGAATTCTCTACCTACTCACTGTGTGACTTTAGGCAAGTTGCTTAATCTTTATGAACCTTGATGTTCTTATCTGTAAAATAGGGATAAAAATCAATCCATTTTCATTGATGCAACCACCCAGTGGGTTCACTTTGCCTGCTGCCTAGACAGAGCTTATTTATCAAGACAGGGGAATTGTAATAGAGTAATTCACACAGAGCCAGCTGTACAGAAGGCCTGAGTTTTATTATTACTCAAATCAGTCTCCCCAGGCATTCAGAGGTCTGAGTTTCTAAGAATAATTTGCTGGGTAGGGGCCAGTGAGTCAGGAGTGCTGATTGATTGGATTGGGGATGAGTCAAACTGCCGTCTTGCGCTGAGTCAGTTCCTGAGTTGGGGCCACTCAGGTAAGACCAGATGAGCCAGTTTATCAATCTGGGTGATGTCAACTGATCCATCAAGTACAGGATCTGCAAAATACCTCAAGTGCTCATCTTAGGTTTTACAATAGTAATATTATTCCAAGGAGCAATTTCAGGAGGGTCAGAATCTTGTAGCCTCCAGCTGCATGACTCCTAAACCATAATTTCTAGTATTTTGGCTAATTTGTTAGTCTTACAAAGGGAGTGTGGTTCACCAGGCAAGAAGGAGGTTTGTTTTGGGGAAGGGCTATTGTCTTTGTTTAAAACTGTAAAGTAAGTTCCTCCCAAAGTGAGTTTGGCCTATGCCCAGGAATAAACAAGGACAGTTTGGAGGTTAGAATCAAGAAGGAAGTGGTTAGTTCAGGTCTCTTTCACAGTTTCAGTTCTAATTTTGCAATGGCATTTTCATGGACATCTTTTTCTCTTAGCCAGTAAGCTGGCACACTGGCTACATCATATGAATTTTCTCATGCAATTGATAAAACAATTCCATAAGATAAGCCATCATATTCTGTTCAGTGGACGAAGAAACAGGGCTTGACTTACAGAGGATGGGCCACTGACCCAGAGGCACAGCGCTGGCAGAACAGGGTCAGGCTGCTGGTCCCTGCGACACTGAGCCCTCCCCAGTGTGATGCCAGCCAAGGAAGCAGTGTGGGTGCAGGGAATAGAGACTGGGTCCATGAGGCTTGGCCCAGGGCAATCGATGCAGAAAATGCAAACCGTCCTGTCTGGTGCAAGTATTTCTCAAATGATGGGGGCTTCGGCTTGTCATCTGTGTGTGTGTGTGTGTGTGTGTGTGTCATAAAGTAGATTTTGGTGATACTCATGCCTTTGGCAGGGAATGTGGTTAAATGTCCAGGTTCATTTTGTCTTCATGGCAGAAAGGATCAGTGTTTTCCTGGGAATGACTGCCATTAGTCTTTCGGCCCGTGAGGGTTTTTATTTTCACAAACATTTCCCAAGCCCCCAGTGCTCCACACATCCAGTGCTCTTCGGGACTCTCACTCTTACAGCCATAACCTAGGGAGGTGATTTGTTCACTCTGGAACTTTTGCTTAGAAGGGCTCCTGGCACCTAGAAGCTCTTAATAAATGCTAGAATAAGTGGATGAACAAATGAATTGCAAGAACAGTACCGAAGATGAGGAAGTGACTGACACTGGAGCCCTTAAGTCATAGCCCTGAGGCTGTTGGCCCATCTGCAAAAGGAACTTGGACTCAGTGTGTTCATTTACTGATCCAATGACCAGCGTGTGCTGTTGTCCTGTGTCATGCGTCACCTGAAAAGTAGTGGATAAAGGCTTCTGCCCAGACTGCAGGGCACAGTCCTGAATCAGCCAGCTGACTGTCCATCACTGGGCAGGCCATAGGAGAATGAAGTGGGGTCACAGGTACACAGTACTTAGAACAGAGCTTGGGGCAAAATGCCGCCACCAGTGTCATTGCGGTCCTTATCATTGCTTATTCTATTCCATAGGCCTGGTATTGACAAAAAGAGTCAAACTCCGTAAACTATTTGAGGAGATTTCTTCTGAGCCAAATATGAGTGACCGTGGCTCATGACACAGCCCCAGAAGATCCTGAGAACATGTGCCCAAGGTGTTCAGGCTATAGTTTGGTTTTATGCACTTTAGGGAGACATAAGACATCAGTCAGTTCATGTAAGATCTGCACTGGTTTGGCCCAGAAAGGTGAGGCAACTCAAAGCTGAGGGTCGGAGGAGGGGCGTGTGTGGAGTGAGGTCCAGATCCTAAATAGATTCAGTGATTTTCTGATTAACAATTGGTTGAAAGAGGTTGTCTAAAGACCTGGAATCAATACAAGGGAGTCTGGGTTAAGATAAGGAGTTGTGGAAACCAAGTTCTTATTATGCAGATGAAGGCCTTTAGGTAGCAGGCTTCAGAGAGGATAGATGGTAAAAAGGTGCCAGATTCTTAGTTAATTCTCTCCCACGTCAAGAAAAAGGAAACATAAATAAAAGCAGAAAGGGAAGGAGATTCTCTACAGAATGTAGATTTTCCCTTAAAGAGACAGCTTTGCCGAGCCATAGGAAATATGTTAAATATCTACATTTTTGGGTAAAATACTTCAGTTTCTTTCAGGGCCTGCTGTCTGTGCTGTTGGTATTTTCTTGCTGCAAGGAGTCTGTCTTGCCAGTCTCAAGGCCTCTGTCTGAACATTACTGCGGGTCAGCGGTGCCGGAATCCCAAAGGGAGGAAGGTATAATGAGGCATGTCCAACCCACCATTCCTATCCTGGCCTGACTGGTGCTCCAGATTTGCGTTTGAATGCCCCAAGCAAGAGGAGGGCTTCATTCAGTTAGTTTGGGGGCTTAGAACTTTATTTTTGATTTACAGTGGCGAGGGTTGTGGATGTGGCTGTCACGGGTACAATTGGCTGGGGCTGGCATTGCAGGTGCTAAGAGAATTTACCAAGAAAGTCATAGGTAAAGAGAGGCAGATTTATTAAAGTACGAAGGTGCGAAGATAAGTTGCAAGGGTGCAACAGGCAGCAGAGCAGAGAAGGGGTTGTCTGCAAAGAGTCAGAGACTGGAGGGAAGCTTTATAGGGGTATGCTGGAGAGCTCCGTGCAGATAAGGTTGAGCTACTGGGGATATGTGCGGAACAAGGTATTTGGGAAAAGGATGTTGTGCCAGCTGGTTGTCTGTGATTACCCATGTCTCAGAAAAATTGTTCTCCTGCATCTGGGACCCTTTCCTTGTTGTTGCTTACTTATCTTATTAGGACTCCACAATGGATACAGATACTGAATTGAAGCAGGAGATTTCCCCTAACCCCTCGTGGGCGAGCACTGCAGCGTAGGCGCTGGAGCTAGCTGGCTGCTTCAGGCACTGGCAGGGGCAAACGCCACTCACTCAAACCCATTGAGCTCAACCCCTCACAGGAGGTGAGCAGGTAAAGGAGCCAGGATGAGTGTTTTGGGGTGCTGGCAGGAGCAAAAGTCCTGTGGGCCCCACAGCAGCTTCTAGGGAGGTGTATCCACAATCCCCTAAGTACCAGAAGGAAACGGTGATTAAGGTTAATTGCTGTCACTATAGTGACAATACCAACATGCCTGGCCTGGGGAATGCTGGCTCCCAACCTGTGGTTCACCAGGCTCTATCCTTGGTGAGTGCAAGGAGGGAGGTACTCAAGTGTCCCCAGTCATTTTACTTTAAGTGGACACAGAGGAATGTGACTTCCTTAGAGTCCACGAATCATTAAGGGGTGGGCCCCAGGCCTGAACCCAAGGCCACCTGCATTCCGCTGCAATGCTATGTTGTCTGGTTCCCACAGTGGTTCTGGTGGGAGACGCAGGGGTTAGGATGCAGGCTGCTAATGACCTGATCAAGTATATTTTATAAGAGATCAACTAGCTGCCTTCCTCTTCCAGGGCAGTGCCCAAGCTGCCGGGCGACTGCCTCTGGGTTTTGAGCGACTGTGCGGCCACTGGCTTTATTTTATATAAAGCAACTAAATTAGCCACCTGCTGCAGGGATGCAGCTGGGTGAAGAGGGTGGGAAGGGTGAATGGTGGTGGGCTTCCACTGACTCCTCGGTTTGCTAAAGAACTGGCCTGGTCATTGGAATGGAAGAAAACACCTGCTTCCCAAAAATCCTTGAAGAGCAAGCTGAGAGTCAGCAGCACTGTTGAGAGGCAGAACATCGCCACCTCCTGGTCTCCCCTACTCCTGCCAGTGGCAGCAGTGGAAAGGCTGGAAAGTGTTTTGGGTGAGTTAAAGCGATTTGAAGACACAGAGCTCTGCAATAATGGAGTGATGTGGACCAAGTTTTACTCCACATGAGTCTTATAAACGTTTACTTAGCATCTACTGTGTGCTGACCACTCGGCCATTCACTGGATATACAAAGGTGGAAGACACCAACCAGGGCTTACTTGCAGCTCAGTGGGAGAGAGATTTGTCCACAGATAAGGCAGACAGTGCTGACGTGGTCAGTACTGGAACCAGGGAGTGAGAGGTGAGAAGCTGCAGGAGCAAGGAGGAGTGGGGACCTTATCTTGCCTGGGGAGGCGGGGATAGCACCTGGGACATTGCCCTGAAGGAGTGAGAGGGTGTCAGACACCCATCAGGGAAGGACCCTCAGGGCAGAGGGAACAGCCATGCAAAGCCCAGGGTAAGAGCCCACCAGACTGAAGGAGTGTAGGCACTTGGGGACCACGTAGGTGAGGCCCAGGTGAGGATACAGGGCAGGCTGGAGAGGTGAGTTGGAGCAGCTGATGAGGACCCCTGCTGTGAAGCCTGATTAGAAAGAGGGGGTGTACTCCCCACAGAGGACCTGCAGGTTCTAATGAAACTCAGACATGTGCTTTGGTATAAACAAGTTCAACACATGCTGAGTTGGAAAGCAGTGGTGTTGTTTAATTTTTTATAATACAGCAATATCGGGTTCTCTATAAAACAAGAGAATTCCCTGGTTGCCCCCAGTACACTTCTGGGAGATCCCAAATTGTCATGTAGTCTTCCCCAGAGCTGTACCCTCCTGGCGGAAGCTACTAATGATGAGGACAGCTAGTAAGCATCAGGGAGCAGCTTCTGATTGTGGGCAGCCTGTTTGGTTGGTTTGGGGAGCGGAGGAGATTGTATATTTGGGGTTTCTTTCATGTGTTTGTTTGCTTTGACCAATCTTCTTGCCAGAGGGTTTTTAAATGCATTGGTTCATTTACCGTCCTTTTGAAATCGGTCATTCTAGAGGATACTCAGGTCCGGTGAGGCCCCGCGGCTTCTCAAGGTCCTGCTATGGAGCAGCTGATCTCAAATTCAAGGGGGTAAAGAGCATAAGAGGCCCTGCAGCATACCATCTACCTTCCAGCAAGAGTGAAGGAAAGCAGTTCCCAGAAACTGAGCAGCTATTCCGCGCTGGTCCCATTGATTAGTGTGTTACACGTGTGCTCAATGGGGCCTCGTTTTGATGCTGTGATGCAGGTTTTCTTAGGCCTGCTTCCTAGTGGGCACACTAAAGCTTTGGGGGCTGGCTGTCCACTGTGGTCACAGTTACCTCTTCCTTCCCTGTCCTGCGGGTCAGGGAAGCCCTGGTGCTAGGACTTCACAGGACTAACTCTAGAGGGGGACTCTGAGCTTAGCTTATTGAGAGCCTGCCCAGGGCCTCTGGGGAACACCAAGCTCAGCTAGACACAGGTGGTTTGAGAAACACCAGTTTCTCTCTCCGATTTTAGAACTTCTCACACTTCAATGCGCTCATGAATACCTGAGGATCTTGTTAAAATGTGCATTCTGATTCTTTTGGGCTGAGGTGGGGCAAGAGATTTCTGCAATTCAGACTAGTTCCCAGGAGACGATGGTGCAGCCGGGATTTCATGGACCGTGGTTTGAACAGTGAGTGTCTGAACTCTAAATCTTCACTGGGGGTCACCCTTTAGGTGGATATCCAGCAGGCACATAGCTGTCTCCTTGTCCCCCTCTGCCATGCCGTGACGCTGGGCACAGGGTTCAGCTCTTCTCTGCCCGGCCTTTTCTGCAGCAGCACACACAGAGCATCTCTCCAGAGGTTTCAGGGCCTTGGCAGCTGTGCCCAGCCTGCCTTCCTATGGTTTGTCCTATGGAATGGGAAGGCTTCTGGGCCCAGTGAGACGTCACCACACTACAGGATCACTCTTCACAGGGACTTCTTCTATAACCACAAGCCCCGTATGGTGGAGACCTTATCTGACTCATCTTTTGCTCTGCACAGCCTCCCATACAGAGCGTGCTACAGGAAGCACCAAAACTAACAGACAATTCTTACTGTCCTGGTTAAAACTCCTGGTACCTCCTGTTCACCTGCAGGATGAAGGCCCGATGGCTTAGGATGAAAGTCAAGGCCATGGACATGTGATGCTCTCTCACCTGTCCCTGAGGTGCCCCAGCCCTCCTGCACACCTTGTATTTCAGATCTTCGGGGGAAAACTAGGGTCCTTACCCCAGCGTCTTTCTGCAAGCTATGGCCTCTGTCCGGATGATGCCATCTCACCTTGTTTTATTCCTGACACAGTCCCCACCAGCCTACAAAGCCCAAACCAAAGGCTGACTTCTTGGGAAACCATCTGAGATCCTGGGATCTGAGAGCTCCTGGTGAGTTCCTGGGTCTCACGGTGCTGCCCTCCATCCCAGCCATTGCTCAGTGAAGTTTAATCATTTATGTTACTTTTTTCTTACTCCACTAAGCCATGAACTCCTGCATAGAAGGGACTGAGTTCTATTTATATTTGGAGCCAGTTACGAAAACATACTAAGTGTGAGAAATATTTGCTAAAGCAGAATGCAAAACGAGTCTCCAAATAGCACCAGGAAGAGAATAGATCCCAAAGTAATTATCAAACTGAACTCAAGTCAGGATCTTGGATTTCATTTTCATTGATAAAAGTCTCCAGGGCTGGTACAGTGGCTCATGCCTGTAATACTAGAACTTTGAGGGGCTGAGGAGGGTGGATCATGAGGTTAAGAGATGGAGACCATCCTGGTCAACATGGTGAAACCCTGTCTCTACTAAAAATACAAAAAATTAGCTGGGCATAGTGGCACACACCTGTAGTCCCAGCTACTTGGAAAGCTAAGGCAGGAGAATTGCTTGAACCTGGGAGGCAGAGGTTGCAGTGAGCTGAGATCACACCACTGCACTCCAGCCTGGTGACAGAATGAGACTGCATCTCAAAAAAAAAAAAAAAAAATTTACCAGAACAACTTGAATTTTCTTTCATCCACATCACCATTGGTCCAAAGTCATGTAAGTGGATGCAGAAATTGCAGAACTATTGCTATGTTGTGATTATAAGAATCCGTGAATATCTGAAGGAAAAATAAATTCTCAATGAAGGGGTTATCAAGTGAGTCCCATGCCAGAAGTCTCCAGGTATATCCTGTGAGTTTAAAGAGTTTGATAAATGCAAAATTTGCAGGAGATTCCTCCCGTCATCTGCAAATATATATATGGAAGTGAGTTGAGCAGACATGTGAGCATGTTGTTGTAATACACGCAGCGAGACAGGAGCCACCATGCAGGTCTACACAGCGTGTAGAGGGGTTAATGAGAGGCTGCATTGCATGGGAACTAAACAGGGCTTTGGAGCTGGGCTTCCTGAGTCCAGACGTTGCCTCCCACTTACTATCTGTCATCTTGGGCATGTTGCTTCACCTTCCAGTGCCTGAGTGACTCCATCCATAAAGTAAGAGTGATTATATCAGATTTGTGGGTGGGATTACTATAAGGATTAAGTCATTAAGTAAATTAGAATGTCTATAAAGCTCTTGGCTCACAGTGCCTTGTAACTCTCAATGGTCGGTGTTACCATTGCTGTTCTTAGACCCCTTCTTGTATATGTAGAAGAGCACCTGGATGGATGGCACTGATCTGAGATCTGAAACAGGAGAAGACACCACAGGTGTATTGTGTATGCCTCTGTGTGTATGCACACAAGTTGTTGGGGAGGGATTCTGGATAAAGATGGGGACATGCACAGAGGCAGGGGCTGTGACCAAGCAGGGGTTTGTAACCCCGGCTGCCCATTAAAATCACCCAGGAAAAATGTACAAATGTTTCATGCTTGGACCACACCCTCAGAAAAGCTGAGACGGGCCCCGACATTGGTGGACTTACAGCGTCCTAGTGATTTTGGTGGACAACCATAATTGAGGACCAGTGAGAGAGTGCAGTTTGTTCACGGAATGTAAAGCAGGCTTCTCTTGACTTAATGTCTATTCACCTTGAAGATCTAATGTAGGTATCACCTCCTCCAGGAAGCCTTCCATGACCCTTCTACAGTACTCAGTATGTATCTCTTGTATAGTACTTTACAGACATAATTATCTAATCAAATAGCTATACGATAATCATCTGCCTCTTCCAGGACTGTATGCATTTAGGTTTGGCTTCCCAGAGCTTGGCACACCCCTGGGATGGAACCGGCACTCAGTGAGCAGAGCAAGAGAGTGAGGGCGTGAACAAAGATGCTTGGTTCACGCCCAGGTGACGAGGATGAAAGTGTGGCCGGCATGGATGGCAAGGTCTTTCTTCAGGGCGTTTCAGCTGTGACCGCTCTGGGCTGCAAATGCCTCCTTGTTAGAGTAAAGGGCCTCCTCGGTCTCTGGAAGAAAGCCTTCCAAGCCCGCCATCTGTGATTGCACAGGCCCGGGCATCTGTGGAGCAGAAACGTCTTCTTTTGGCTTAATTAGAGGCTTCTTTAACCTTATCTAAAGCCATCTCTGTAATCGACTTGAAGAAACACAATCCTCCCAAAGACACGTTTAATGAATAGCTTTTGTTTTTTCTCTTTTTCACTCTGGTGGCTGAGCTCTGGATTCGTGCTGTCCTTGCCGGTGCCACTGTGGTGGGGGGGCGGGCAGTGGGGGGGATGATGGTGCTGGGAGGGAGCGAACAAGGAACCCCGGGAAAGGCAGTCTGAGTTCCGGAGGCCTGGGATACCTCCCACCGACACCGAGCCGCCTGTGCATTTTGAAAGAGTCACTGACCCCCACTATCTATCAGCCATTGTGCTAGGGGCTGGGAATACTGAGAAGGCTAAAGCTCAAAATGCAGACAAACAGGGCTGTAGGAAGTAAAGCGAGCAACGTGTGGGTAGACGTGCGGTGAGCAATGCCTGTGCGGGTCAAGCACACGTCAAGGAAGAGGATCTTAGACTTACACACGGAGCACTGGAGAAGTTTCAAGAGTCATGAGAAGCAATATGGGCTGCACGTGGACTCTATGCATCTAAAATAAAAATT
>PVKP010002693.1:0-119470 GCA_004027715.1 Plecturocebus donacophilus
TAGGTAAATTGAGCAAAGACTCAAAGTGGTAGATAGGTGGACCTTGAGGAGTCTGGGAGGGCTTTTCATTTAGAGGAGACAGGCGCTACAAAAGCCCTGAAGCTAGAACATGTGCTACATATTCCTACCCAGAGAAATTTAGGAGCAAAAGCAGAGGTAGCAGGGCTACATTATTTTTGACTTTTACTCTGAGTAATATGGGAAACCACTGGAGGGTTTTAAGTCAAAGGAGTGGCATGACCTGTTTTAAAAGATTATTCTACCTGCTGTATTGAAAATAGACATTGAGGAAGGCACAAGGATAGAAGCAGAAAGACCACTAAGGAGACTCTAATCCAGGCCAGAGGTGATAGTGTTTCAGACCAGGGCAGTGGTAGTTAATAAAGTTCGTAAGAACTTGTGACCAAATTGTGGACAATGGGCTCAGGTTGCCCCCCAGTAGGATGTGTTCTTCCAGGCACGTGGTCCCTCACCCAAGAATAGGGGAGAGGACTCCACTGGGCATGGTGAGCTCATTCAAGTAAATACCGGACCCCAAAGAGTTTTGCAGAAAGTGTTTTATTTATGCAGAGAGAGAAAATGAAATAGAGTGAGTGAACTCCCATGCTATCGTGGGAGGGGATCAAGAGATGGAGTCTGCACAGATGAGAGAGAAGGGGACTTTTAACCTAGGAGTTATTCCCGCCCCATTTAAGTTTTTTGTCCTATGAAAGGAGTTCCTCTAAACTTCCGCTGGAGTGATTGATCTTTGATTTCTGACATCTGATTTGCTGTTTGGCCCACAGTCCTCCCATAGCTTTTCACAGGCTTTTCTAAACAAAGGAAGCTTACCTGGGCAGTCTATGTTTGAGCTCGCACAAAAGTTAAACAAAGATGTCTAAGCTCCCGGATGGAGATGTGAAAGAGGGCAGGTTGGATATGTCACTAGGAAGTTCTTGCCTTTGAAACCATGCCCTTTGTGGACTCGGGAAGAGAAGTTAATTACATTCCCTCAAACTGACTGGATATATTTAGAGGGTGTAAGAAACAGACTATCGTAATAGATGAGCTGGGACATGTGAGTGAAATAGGAATAGTCAAAAATAACTTGAAGATTTTGGTCTGAGCATCTGGGAAAATCAAGCTGAGACAAATGAAACCATGAATGGAGTGAGTTTCAGAGGCAAGAAGAGGAGATCTGGACCTGTAGCATTTAAGGATTCTATTAGAAATCTAAGTGGACATGTTCAGTAGGCAGCTAGGTAATGACTCTGGAACTCTGAAGTGGATCTGTGATACGTGTATTCATTTGGGGTCCTCAGCATGTAGATCATATCCTAAGCCAGGAGATGATATCATCAAATAGTTTAGAGTATATGGGAAAGAGAAGAACAACAATAAAATTCTGAGTGTTAAGGGATCAGAAACAGCCAAGTAGACTGAGAAGTAGAGGCTAGTACAGTAGGAGGGAAACCCAGAGGGTGGAACCTGGAAGCCAAGTGAGGAGAGTAAGTAATCTCCCAGGAGGGAGTAGCTGTCAGGTGACTGTGCTAAGGCCAGGTGGGATGAAGATTGTGAATGGACCCATGAATTTAATGTGAGCGGGGACATTGTTCACATTTTCAAGAGCGATTGTGGAACAATACATGAAAGCTGGTTAGAGTAAGTTTAAATAGAATTTAGATAGTGAATATACTGTCTTCAACTCTTTCAAAGAGTTTTGCTGCAAATATATTAGAGAAACAGAGCAGCACAGTGAGAAGAAGCAGGGTGAATACAAAGTTCTTTTAACTTTACCTCCAAACTCAGACAACCCTTCCAACTCACCAAAACCCCCAATCCATGATTCTGTCATGATGTCATAATTCCTATATCCTTGATATTTTTTTTTCTTCTTTACTCAGTTTCAATTCCATGGTCAACCAGAGCCACTCTTGCATACATCCTCAATTCTCTTGTTGCTTTCTACTTTTGTATTTGCAGGGCAAAACCACAGCCCTAGCCAAATTCATCACTCATGTCATCTCTACACTTGCACATGTGCAAGTGAACATGAATGGGAAAAATATAAACAACTCCCATGGATCCACTTGAATTTCATGATCACATTCTCCATTTAGCTAGCTAATGCTGCACAGCAGTGTGTTTCCCCTCTCAATCTTTTGAGATTCACAAGACTATTGTGTTAGTACATTTTCTGTTGGTCATAGCAGAACATCAGCAGCTGGATAATTTATAAAGAAAATGAATGTCTTTCTTACAGTTAGAAAAGCTTTGAAGTCCCTGGTTGAGGGGCCACATCTGGCGAGGATCTTCTTGCTGGTGAGGACTCTGCAGAGTCTCAAGGTGGTGCAGAACTTCTCATGGCAAAGGGGCAAAGTGTGCTAACATGCTAGCTTAGCTCTCTTCCTTTTCTTATAAAGCCAGCAGCTCCACTCCCGTGATCATCCACAAATCCATTAACTCATTAATCCATTGGATTTAATCTGTTCATGAGAATAGAGTCCTCATGCCTTGGTCACGTCTTACTATACAGGCTCTGCCTCTCAATACTGCCACATCAGGGATTAAGTTTCATTGTGAGTTTTGGAGGGAACATTCAAACCACACCAACTCTTTATACCTTCTCATTTATTTTTCAAACTTCCGTCACCTTCTTCCTCATTCTCAGTTTTAATTAGTGATCCTTACTTCCTATTTTACTAAGAAAATTGAAGCAAATGGGGATCTAACGGAATATATGATGAGAGTTTCTGATGCAGATTTTAATATTAAAATAGATAAAATTATTTTAAACATTTAATTATTAAATAAACAGCTGCTAAAGATATTTTTTTCTTTGATTTCTCAAGCAATATCTAAGGTTAATTTAATAGATGGTAAAGACATTGAAAATTAGAGCCGGAGGATATAGGTTTCCCATTAGATGCTGAGATGTGAAGTCAGAGGGTCTCTTTAGCCCAGGGTGGTGGTCCAGGACATGCTCACATAGAAATGACTTTGTGCCATCTCTATGGAAGGAAGCCTAGATTTGAGCTTGTCAAAACTAGAGAGTTTATTATGGCATTTGCACTTCCCCTTCTTGTGTCCTGAATTCTAATAATAATAACTAATGCCAATATGAAAAAGGATAGTTGAGAAAGTCATATATCATTTAATCTTCTCAAAAATTGTAAAGGAACCATTTTATAAATGAGAAAAATAAAGCTCAAACAAATTAAGTGATTCACCTAAATTTGCCCTCATGACATAGGGAAGCTGGAACCAAACTGTAGTCAGAGTCAGTACAACACTTTTTCCTCCTCATCTCTTTGTAAAAATCTTTAAAGACTTCCTTCTGATAGGTGGGGAGAATTCGCTCATATTCCTGTGAATTTCCAGGACTCTACCCACATGTCAGCCAGAGCAGTTCTGTCTTTACATAGTCAACTTCTGGCCTCAGATTTTATTGGAAGAAAAGTATATATTACTAGTAAATATTTAAAAGTGACCATATTAAAAAAATGATATTCCTCTGCCATCAAGTAATATTGAGTATATCTAGCTACCCTCATTATTCCAGGTAAGGTGGGGAAAGTATTTCCTTCTCTGGGAGAGTGCTTGGACAGTGCTAGGTTTGAAGGATAAGGTGGAATTTAGGTTGGTGCAAAAGTAATTGCGGTTTTTGCCATTCCTTTCAACAGCAAAAAATACAATTATTTTTGCACCAACCTAATACTAGGTTTGAAGGATAAGAATAGAGTTAGTAACAGTCAAATGACTTGCACTGTGATTGGCTGGATATTTGTGTGAGACTATATAGCCACTAATCACTGTCATCCTAAAAGAGAAGAAAAAAAGCAAGAAGAAGAAGATCTGTGTTGTCATGGCAATACTTTAACATTGTAATAATTAAAGCCTGTCTTAATTGACTAGCTAAACTGTGACTTAAAATATGTGCTATTTACCCTATAATTAGGACACTGACTTACTAGAACAAAAATGTTACTACTTTTTAATTCTCATAAGGGACTCTCCAGCTGCAAAATTATAATCAGAGTCATAAAGAAGAAATTACTAATTTTGGCATGGAGGAGAGAAAATTAAAATTTTATAATATTGAAAAGTATAAGGGAGTTTGAAATAATAGAGTAAATCTTTTTAAAAATAAGGAATTAACTTCTTAGAAGTTTTGCTCCCAAAAATCAAAAGCTTCTTGCATAATTGAAAGTGATTTTAGCAAGAATATTAGATTCTATATTTGATAAAATATTCTAAATATCTTAAGATTATTGAATATGCAAACTAGATTATATTAGACTCTTTTAGTATTTCACAGCAATATATACCACATATATTCCTTTTTATATTCTTTTTATTTTCAAAAATTCTCTCTGACCTTTCCTAACCCTAATTTAAGCTCCCAATTCTTCATATCTGGGGTAGATTCAAGGTCAAAGTACATTTTATGTCATGCCTTATGCATTAGAATGGCATATATCTGAAGAAACATCACTTCAAGATTTAAGATAGCAAAGACTTTTACATGTATACTCACTTAGATACAGAAACTAAAGTATTGAGTCATAAAGTCAGTATAGTTTCAATTAGGGACTAATTCTCTCACCTGAGATTAAGTAGTTCTAGTATGTTTCTCTATATAGTAACAATTTTTCAATTATAGTCAAATTTTAAAATAGTCATTTTTAATACATGATATAGCACAAATTGCTTTACAAATTTTACTTTATTACTATTTTCAAAATACATCATTTCTAATAAAATGTATCATAACTATAAACTTGATAAGACTTTTGTACACAGTGTCTGATCACAATTTCATTTACAAATTAAACATTTGTGCTCCCTTCCAAGTTTTGATAACAAGTCAAAGAAATTGAAAACACCTCTAAAAACATATCTCAAGCTGTTTTAACCAAATGAACTTTAACTCTTAGTGGATTACATAATTATGTTATATATAATATTTAAGCAGAAAACATATAAAATGATACTTTAATATTTTATATGGTTATTTAGTAGAATAATTGATTTTTGAAGTAATTTGATCAAATAGGATAACCATTAATATGGCAGCGTATATAGCATGGTGGTTAAAGTTGTGGCCAGTAGACCCAGACTGCCTCAGTGAAATTTTAATTTTAGCATCTGCCTAGCATCATGACTTTGAAGACATTACTTACTTCTCTGTGCCTCAGTGACCTCATTTGTGAACATAATAGTTAGTACCTAATTGGATTACCTGAGGCTCAGTTGAGTTTATAAGAAATTTACACCCATACCTGCAACATTGTAAGTACTCCTATGTTAGCTTTTACTGGCAAAAATCTGAAGAGCAAGGGCATCCTAACTTTTTATTGTGAAAATATTGTACTGTATATTTATTTATTTTTTCCCGCTTTTTGTTATTTTTTTTTACTTCAAAATTGTATTAGACATTATTTTTTTCATATTCTAATTCTTGGCATACTTTAGCACTAATCTGATATTGAAATATCATTTTTCCATAAGCCTTCTCCTTTCATCCATGTAGTTATCTGTGACAGCTCTCTGAAAGCTTCTCATTCTGAGGGTGAAGCTAAGCAGAATGTTTCAAAAACACTGCAGTTTACTTTCACCTGTGACACCCTTCCACCACTTTACTAGTCTGATTTTCAATATATGTACTGAACAATAGGTCCTTTAAACAAATGTTTGAGAAGTCTGTGACTAGCACAGTAGAAACAAGCAGAGCTACTGATACTCTCACAGCTCATTTCGGTTTGTCTTTCTCATCTGTATGAAAGGGGACCATAGAAAGAGGTTGAATTACTTTCAATACAACCCTGAGCACTTCTTAAGGTATTGTTTGAATTACTGCTCAATAGTTCAGTCCAGCTAAAGAAAATAAGCAAATTACATGTAAGAGAATGAACTTGGCAACACCTTAGATTATAATTCTGATTTTAACAAATTCTATTTTATGAATACACATACTATTGATGCTGCATTGTAAATATTTAGGCTCATAAAATTATTGAAGAACTGTAGAATGACAGAGAATCACAGAATAAACTTAAGGCTAGAAAACACTTAATGCTTTCTACCTCAATTGAGATGCTAGACTTGAGGCAGAAATATTTTTCTTCAACATCTAACCTTTGTTCCACATTGCCAGGTTGAGAAAGTTCACTATTTCGCTGTGTTGGATAGCTCGAGATGATTTTAAACGTTTCTTTATATTAAGCTAACATTTATCTTCCTGTACCTTCCATCAATTCTTAAATGCTGTCATGACAGTCCTTCTGCCCTTAGAAGAGAGCTAGCCTTAATCCATCTTTACCCTATTCTTCAACTGCTTCAGCTTTCTAGGTTCAACTTGCTCAGCTCCTGTCACTACTTCTCAAATGGTATTGTGCTCAGTCATCTCACTTCTGGGTGGTCACTAATTTGTAAACTCTTCTTTACGAAAACAATCTTCCCATGCCTGTAATCCCAGAACTTGGGGAGGCAAGGTGGGCAGATCACTTAAGGTCAGGAATTCGAGACCAACCTGGCCAACATGGTGAAACTCCATCTCTACTAAAAATACAAAAATTAGCCAGGTCCAGTGGCAGGAGCCTCTAATCTCAGCTACTCGGGAGGCTGAGGCAGGAAAATCACTTGAACCTGGGAGGCTGAGGTTGCAATGAACCGAGATAGCACCATTGCACTCCAGCCTGGATGACAGAGTAAGAACCCATCTCAAAAAGAAAAAAAAAATCAGTCTTCATGTGTGTATCAGTGAATTAAATATTAATCATGCAATGTCATCCATATTACTTAGTGCTGTAACAGGTGTAGACCTGCTGTAATAGACAACAGAAGTGAATAAAGTATTTTGAAATGAGTGTTCTGAGGGTGTACTGACTGGATATTAAGTGTAAGACAGAGGTGGAAGGAAAAAAGTCAGCTGAAGGTAACTAGAGAAAGCAAAGTATATGGTGATAAGGGTCGGGACTCCATAACAATGGACAAGGACTGGAATGAATAACTATATGAGATGTTTCAAAGGAAAAGCAACAGGATTTAGAAAATTGGGTAAATCCTATAAGTAAAGGGAGAATGACTCAAAGCATACTTCATGCTTGGAAGCATGAGTGACTGATAAAATTGTTAGTGCTATTGTCAGACATTGTGAGTGAAAAAATAGATTTGCAAGCAAAAGGGAGAAAATGATGAGTTTGCTTGTGTTTGGGGTGAAATTAAGACATCTGTTAGAAATCTTCCATAGAGATTTAGAGATATGGGACTAGAACTTTATGTAGCTGGGACTTATCTGAGGAACCATTAGATTCAAGACAATAATTATAGTCCAAGAACTGTTGATTAGTCTGATGGACAGACCAAGGAGAAATTAACAAAAGATCTGGGACTAAGCTTTGAGGAGATATGTAGGTTGGCACAGTTCATGCCAGAAAGCATGGAGGAAGTTTCAAAGAAGCAGATCTTTCATGCAAGTCACATTTAGAAGACATTAGTAAGCTTATATATTTAATATTCTGGAAATGTTGACTAGATGAGTAGTCATAGTGACTATAGGAAATTCAGTCTGAGTTTTAGAAAAACTTGTTATATTGGACTCAAATTCTAAAATTCTACATTTGTTTTTATCCTTAGAGTTTACGAAGACCGCATCATGTTGAAAAAAAGAAAATGTACTCATTTTGGCTGTCACAACTGTATATTCTTTTTAAAAGTAAATATTCATTTAGTTAGATTAAGAATTAGAAAAAACTCATTATAAGAATATGTGGACTTATAATATGTTTTTCATTTTAATACTATAGTCATTAAAACATGAAATTCATGAGACCCAAGTATCCAGATGAAAAGAAACCAGACATCTGAATGATTTTGTCTGTATAATGCTTACATTTAGATATACCAAGATGATTGATAACATTCACAATTTTACGTGGAATATTGAACTTTGTTGCTAATCGTATTTCATTAGAATTGTCTTTAATTATGCATTTATGATTGAGAGTACAAAATTCCAAAAGCATATAAAAATTAACATTTGCCAGCCAGGTATGGCTCACACATGTTATCCCAGCACTTTGGGAGACTGAGGTGGGAGGACTGCATGAGTCCAAAAGTTCAACACCAGCCTGGACAACATAGTAAGACTCTGTCTCTACAAAACATGTAAAAATTATCTGGGCAGATATGGTGGCCTGTAGTTCGAGCTACTCAGGAGGCTGAGGTCAGAGGATGGCTTGAGCTTAGGAGTTTTAAGCTACAGTGAGCTCTGCACCACTGTACTCCAGCTGGGGTGACAGAACAAGACCCTCAAAAAAAGACAAAAAAGAACATTTAAGTGTTTCTGGAATTTTAAGAGACTTTTTCTTTGAATATTGTACTTCTTTATTTTTTTTCAAAAGTAACTCTTTGTGTGTGTGTGTGTGTGTGTGTGTGTGTGTATCTAAGTAGATATAGATATCTTTTCATTATTCTGGGGGTGGAGGAGAGTTTATATACCACTGTGTAACATTCTCATCAAAATGATCTCCCTCAATGATTTTGTGTGTATGTGTGTGTGTTCAGCCACAATTCCTTCCGAAGACACCTGCCGAGGCAAATGCAGGTTTCCAGTGTTGATTTTAGCATGGGCACGGAACCTGTTTTACAAAGAGGAGAAACAACAACAAGCATTGGGAGGATAAAGCCAGAACTCTACAAACAGAAATCAGTTGACTCTGAGGGCAACCAAAAAGAAGATGTAAAAACCTGTGGGAAACTTAACTTTACCCTCCAGTATGATTATGAAAATGAACTTCTAGTTGTTAAAATTATCAAAGCCTTAGATCTCCCTGCTAAAGACTTCACGGGAACTTCTGACCCTTATGTGAAGATGTATCTTCTTCCAGATAGGAAAAAGAAATTTCAGACCCGTGTGCACAGAAAGACTTTAAATCCTCTATTTGATGAAACTTTTCAGTTTCCTGTAGCATATGATCAACTAAGCAACCGAAAACTACATTTCAGTGTGTATGATTTTGACAGATTTTCTAGACATGACATGATTGGGGAAGTGATTCTTGATAATTTGTTTGAAGTCTCTGATCTCTCCAGGGAAGCCACAGTGTGGAAAGATATTCATTGTGCTACCACGGTAAGTAGTAATTCAACCAATGTATTATTTTTTATTTGACCTACAATGATATATGACTAATTATTACCCAGATTTCAGAATAAGTCTCACAGAGTTATGTAATGTATGCCTCAGATCCTGCAAAGGTAGGATTTTATTACTACTAATTATAATTCAGGTACCTAATGCTATATTGGTAACCTTAGTGATTGTGTAAACTAAAAAAAAAAAACAACTCTTATAAGCTAGTAGAACTGGTAGGCTATATCTCCTTTAAAATATTTGTCTGTAACCTATCTCCAGCACCCAGTTTCCTCATAGTTATAATTGACTTTCATTATTTAAGATAATTTTGTTAATTTCATTATTTTAGAAATCATTTCACTGTTTAGGAATAATGACTTCATCATTTAAGATAATCCATCAGATCAAGCCTAAAATGTACTTTGATGGGATGGAAAAGGACTTTGGAAGAGTCCTTGGTTTGATCTGAAACAACTCATTACTTCAGAAGCTTTTGTAGAATACACACAATTACGATATATGAAATGATCAGTGATCAAGAAGTAATCATTGTTTACATTGAAACTTTTTTTATTACAAACTACTTTTTCTGATTATAAAGTAATACCAACTTTTAGTATTGAAAATTTTAAAAACATAAAAACACATAGCATAAAATTAAAATAATCTACAGTGCTGTGCATTATATATAATATTTTGGCATATTGCTTTCCAATTTTTGCCATTCATATTTTAAAATAATAAGACCATACTAAGTTTAAATTTTTTCACACCAATTTCCTTTCATTCTATATTTGTTTTAGTGCATGATGTTGAAATACATAATCCATTTATTTAACCGTTTTCTTACTGTTAGACATTTAAGTTAGGCATAAATTTTGTTATATGAAAAATTGTGCTTTTTTTCATAAATCTGTTTTTTTTCAAGATTATTTGTCCAGCATAGAATTATAGAAGTAGAATTAAATAACTGATCTCTTAAGTTAGATTGCACTTTTTAGTTTATTAGTTTTTAAATGGGGACATTTAATTTATTACCATCAGGTTGTTTTTGTATTTATCATCTTTTGTTTGAGTTGTATCAAAATTTGTAAGTTTAGAATGTTGAAGTTTTGAAGAGAGAGATAAGGGATTATTTAAAACATAAGCAAACTTTTTTTATTCAAAAATAGCTCCTTTTGTGTTTTCCAGTTATGAATGTTTTACTAATTACAGTTAGTATGTGGGATAATTATATTGTCATTATGTGGATAAATTAATTTAAAAAATTATACTGCCAGTTTAATATTGTATTCTATCATTATAACATGTTTAGTTGTTGGATTTTGTGTTGTGATCTCTATTGTGATATCTATTAGGGAACAAAGAAGAAATTTTGGAAGTGGATCATATTTCAAATGCACAGTGGGGCTTATTGGATTTCACATTTGTGTTCATTTTATTACCTATATTCCCACAGGGAAAATATGATGAATAGTGATTTTTATTGTATTTAAAGATAACACCTTCTAGAATACAAATGCAAATGGCAATTAATTGTTAGATTCTTTCTCTTGATTCCTCAATTATTATTACTTTTTATTTATTAAACAGATATTTACTGAGTACCTATTTATCTTTCGCATGCTCTAAGTACTAGAGTTGCAGCAAACAAATTACTATAAAAACCTGAAGTAGGTTCTGTACATATATTCAGGTTCAGAGGTAAATAATCTACAAGTAAAGTCTAAAAATTAGTATAATTGACTAGGAGATTGGCAGTGAATTTTTTTTATGATTAATTCATTGTTGTATTCTTTTTTATTGTTATTATGCTTTAAGTTCTGGGGTACATGTGCAGATAGTGCAGGTTTTTTGTTTGTTTGTTTGTTTTACATTCATACATTTTCCAAACTGGTTCTACTTAGGAAAACGTAGGAGTTCCTTGTGGAAATTTTAGTGTCTCACTGCTAATAATATTTATTCATTGTTTGGTAAATATTAATGAATTACTTAAATTTCTTTCCAATTCTCCCATATGCCTTGTATATTAGTTTCTTATTTCTGCTGTAAAAATTACCACAAATTTAGCCTCTTAACACCAACATTTTACAGTTTCATTAGAAATCTGAAATGGATTGTATTAACTTAAATAAAATGAAGGTGGTTGGCAGCGCTGCATTCCTCTCTGGAGGCTCTTGGAGAGACCCATTTTCTTGCCTTTTCCTGATTCCAGAGGCCACAGGCATTAATACCCTTATATTGGGCCCAAGTGTAATCTAGGAAAATCTCCCCATCTAAAAGTCCATAATCTTAATCACATTCACAAAGTCTCTTTTGCCATTTAAGTAACATTATTCACAGATTCCAGGAATTAGGACATGGCCATCTTTGGGGATACCTTTATTCCACCTGCCACATCTGCAGACATTCTTATTACAGAATTCTGAATATAAAAAGAAGTAGGCAGAAAATAAAATGTATTATTAGATTATTCTAATAAAAGGACATTCTCCTTTAGCTAGAACATTGAACCACACATTGTTCGGGAATGTTACTTTTGGATTTTTTCGTTGATAACACAGTAATGAAACCTAAATTTCTAGACTATGTGGCCAAAATTAATATTACAATAAAGGTAGTATTTAATTAAAATTTCTGTTCAGCCCTCAAAAAATCATTAAGCAATGTTACATCTTCTTATTAGTAAAAATGAAAAAAAAATGATGTAGGTGGAAATTTCTTTAAGAAACTTTCTTTTTCTATTCACACATCATGAATTTTTAATAATTTCATGAAGAAATTATTAAGTCTTCTAGAAAAAATGGAGAATAAGAAGAAATAAATAAAAATAAATGTAGCATATGCTCTCACTTAAGTCCTGTGGAAACCTACAAAGGCAAATCCAAATATGCAGACACAGATATGAAAGAGTTTATGTAACAAATAAAATAAATATTGGATTACAAGACTATTGGCCAGGCACGGTGGCTCATGCCTATAATCCCAGCACTCTGGGAGGCCGAGGTGGATGGATCACCTGAGGTCAGGAGTTCGAAACCAGCCTGGCCTAACATGGTGAAACCTTGTCTCTACTAAAAATATAAAAGTTACGTGGGCGTGGCAGCACGTGCCCGTAGTCCCAGCTTCTTGGGAGGCTGAGGTAGGAGAATCCTTTGAACCTGGGAGGCGGAGGCTGCAGTGAACCAAGATTATGCCACTGCATGCCAGCCTGGGCAACAGAGTAAGACTTTGTCTCAAAAAAAAGTTTTTATTTGAAATAATCATTTATGAGATTTTTTTAAGAGTACCTTTATATAATTGCAAATCTCCAATTTAATTTAGACCAATATTTACTAGGGAAAAAAATACCAATTTGCTATCAGTTTGAAAAGCAATAGCTGATATATCTTTAATTTTTAATGATTCTTCTTAGTATCATTAAATCTTGCTTTATTATCATATTGCTGTAAATGCCATGACTCTCTTTTTCCTTCTTCTTGCTAATTATATAATTATATCTCATAAGTGTTGAAAAAAAGACTCTGAAAATCAGACTAGCTGCTTTTGTGATTGTTGTTTATAAGGGTGTTAAGCATCTCATTCCTACAAATTTTCATCACAGAGTCTCTGTCATATTTTCTCCCACAGATCCAAAGGCCTGTGCATCCTAGAACAGTTCATTCCCTGAAATTTTCTGTTCTGTGGCATTTGATTCAAATAACTTGAATTTGATTACATGAATATTTACTGAAAACTTTCTATTAACAAAGTTTACATTTAGTTCTAAAATTACAAGAAAAACTAAAATACAGGTTTTACTCAAGGACTTTAACAGAGGAGGCAAATAAAAGAGAAAGAAGTGTACGCCTGAGTGTAAATTATATAATCGTTTCCTAATACCGTCCACAAATGTGGTCTTGTCTACACACACACACATATATACACACACACACACTTTTTGATACAGATAATATCCATATGAAAATAATATTTCAGATGACCTTTCAATGATGATAGAATTCTGAAGAAAAGTTAGATGATCCTTGAAGAAAAAACAGCATGAGGAAAAGGAAATATATCGAGACTGTAGCATGTTTTCACGGGGAAAAAGGAAGAGTGCGAATATCAAATAAAGAGACTAAAGGGAACCCAAAGCAGAATGTTATATTATCTATAAGAGGACCTTTAATGTCATAGGAGTTTATACTTATTTTGTTTTTTATTAGAAGAGTGAAATCACTGAAGCCATTATCTCATTTGGCAACCCATGTGTACAGTGGATAGGAGTGGGAGATTGTGAGATGCAGTGGCCAGGTAGGAGTCTAGCACCACAGACTAGATGAGATGAACAAAGCCTGATTGAGGCTGGTAGCAATGGGAATGCAAAGAACCTAACATATGCTAAAGAAAGCGTTGTCTGCTGCAATTATTTAAACATTCTGCAGGTATTTATCCTATGTCTGCCACTACCCTTTGAGCTTCTGGAAAGCAGAAATCATCTTGTATATCTCTTGCAGAATATGAGGGCTTAGTGGTTACAGAATATGAGTGCTTAGTGGTTAATGAATAAATAACTTAGCAAATTTTCATATGGGGTTACGTGTGGAGTTATATAAATACAGATCTATCACTACCAGAGGAAAAAATAATGCGATGTTTAACCCTATTGTTACGCTTAGGTGTACTTTGTTAATGTTAACTACTTTTTGTAGACAAATTCTTGTTAATATTCAGGGTATGGCACCCATGTATATGAGAAATAAAGCAGGAACATTTTAAATTTATTAACAAAAATGTTACCAGGTTGAAACAAGAGGCATATATTTTGTATTTATGATTTCATTCATAATAAATTACATATGAAGAATTAATATTTTTCAGGAAGTAGCAATTGTTTTGAAATTTGATATTGACAAAAGAAACAATAAGGGTGAGTCTTTATTCTGTGCAAAAATTTAGTTTTCACTTTAGCAGTCATCCTACACAAATCTGGCAGCCAACCACGGCTAGTACTAGCATAGAAACATTTCCAGCATAGGGAATAATCATATTAAAAAGCAGGGTGTATCCTATGCTGCTATTTCTGAAAGGTAAAGGAGAAATACATATTTAGATTTAGTTATACATACAAAAAAGTCTATGTAAAGACACACAAGAATTTAATAGTAGGAGTTACATATTGGCAACTGGATAGAATGATATGTGGTAGAAACTGGATGAATGACTGTAGAAAAAGAATGATTTGCAGCATGGGCTTTATATACATTTTATGTTTAAGCTATTATGTATAATGTTATGAAAATGTTTAGTTTTTTCATAATATCAGTATCTATAAAGACTGTTGTTTTGTTTTGTTTTTGAGACAGTCTCACTCTATCCCCTAGGCTGGAGTGCAGTGGTGCAATCTTGGCTCACTGCAGCCTCTACCTCCATGGGTTCCAGTGATTCTTCTGCCTCAGCCTCCCAAGTAGTTGGGATTACAGGTGCATACCACCACACCCAGCTAATTTTTGTAATTTTAGTAGAGGCGAGGTTTCACCATGTTGGCCAGGCTGATCGCAAATCCCTGACTTCAAGTGATCCACCTGCTTCAGCCTCCCAAAGTGCTGGGATTATAGGCATGAGCCACCACACCAGACCAAGACTAATGTATTTTGAATATTTAAATGTAGTTTTTCCATGCAAATGCAAGAAGCCAGTGAAAGTATAGGTAGACAAGAAAAAGATTTCTTTTTTTTGAACAGAACTACCTTCATTTTGCATATTTATTTATGTACTTACCTAGTCAGTGAACTTTTTTTCGGCACCAACTGTATCCTACACACATTAAAATTGTTGTAAGGAAGTTGCTTGTATCACATTGACCTGGTTACAGACATAAAATGTTTGAATCTATTATATTCTAACTAAGCATCTGTCAGGTATTGTTTGAAAGAGTAGACTTTGATAGGACAAGTACAAAGGAACTGTTATATTCATTGTATCAGCCATTCAGAGTATTGAATGTATCTGCTGAGCTTCAGTTTGAAGTAACATATTTCATTACACATTACTAAAATTTTTTAATATTTAAAATTCTTTTTAATCGAGATATCTTTTTAATTCTACCCTCATTATCCTGGGTCAATTATAGAATGGAAATAATACTATGTATTTTTTGCATTTAGCTATCAATGAATTATCTTCTAAGGTTCATTAACTATGAAATATATATCAGATAATAACATTTTAAAGAGTGACAAAATTCCAGTTTTATTTTAAGGAAAAGAGTGTGATGGAAAGTGGGGCAGTTGGGAGCAAACCTTTCTGGTCAGGAGCTGTCTGTCTTACCAGGTCTCCTGTAGTGTAACAGACAGTATTGTAGCTATAGACATGCAGGTTGGGATGATTAAACCACATCTGCTCCTCTCTGAACATTCCTATTCCAGTTTTCTATTTCATCTCTGCAGTAAACCTGGCCTTGGAGTGTCACAGTTTACACATCTGCTAATGGGCCACCAGTAACTGATGATAGATGGACTCAAATAATGCAAGTAAATTCCATAAACCTGTATGTCAGGTCTTTTAGTTATTTTACTAAAATTGATGGGAAGCATCTATGCTGCAATTTAAAATTAAATTTAACATCACTTTAAAAATTAAATAGAGTCCTTCATGTACTATCATAAGTTCATGAGAGTTCAGTTCCCAAATTACGATTTTTCTTGGCTTTAACATCTGCCTAACTCAGGCAACCTACTTAAGGGAGTTTTTTCTCATGAATAATATTAAATAAATCATCATACTTTATTGTATTATTTTCTTTTTTTATGGTACAATTTATATTTCACTTAAACATCTTTATATAACATATTATGAACAATGTCTTCTCCTGATTTTGTATATGCACATATATAGCAAAGGTATTCTTTTTTTTTTAATTTATTTAATTATTTTTATTTCATTTTAGGTTTTGGGGTGCATGTGAAGAACATACAAGATTGTTGCATAGGTATACATATGGCAGTGTGATTTGCTGCCTTCCTCCCCATCACCTATATTTGGCATTTCTCCCCAAGCTATCTCTCCCCAACTCCTCACCCCCCGCTGTCCCTCCTCTCTTTCCCCCTGACAAATCCCAGTGTGTGATGCTCCCTTCCCTGTGTCCATGTGTTCTCATTGTTCAGCACCTACCTATGAGTGAGAACATGTGGTGTTTGATTTTCTGTTCTTTCATCAGTTTGCTGAGAATTATGGTTTCCAGGTTCATCCATGTCCCTACAAAGGACACGAATTCATCGTTTTTGATGGCTGCATAGTATTCCTTGGTGTATATGTGCCACGTTTTCCCTGTCCAGTCTGTCATCAATGGGCATTTGGGTTGGTTCCAGGTCTTTGCTATTGTAAACAGGGTGGCAGTGGACATTTGTGTGCATGTGTACTTACAGTAGAACGATTTATAGTCCTTTGGATATATACCCAGTAATAGGATTGCTGGGTTAAATGGAATTTCTGTTTCTAGGTCCTTGAGGAATCACCACACTGTCTTCCACAATGGTTGAACTAATTTACACTCCTACCAACAGTGTAAAAGTGTTCCTATTTCTCCACATCCTCTCCAGCATCTGTTGTCTCCCGATTTTTTAATGATTGCCATTCTAACTGGCGTGAGATGGTATCTCAGTGTAGTTTTGATTTGCATTTCTCTAATGACCAGTGATAATGAGCATTTTTTCTATGTTTGTTGGCCTCATGTATGTCTTCTTTTGTAAAGTGTCTGTTCATATCCTTCACCCACTTTTGAATGTGCTTGTTTGTTTTTTTCTTGTAAATCTGTTTTAGTTCTTTGTAGATTCTGGATATTAGCCCTTTGTCAGATGGGTTGATTGCAAAAATTTTTTTCCCATTCTGTTGGTTGTGGATTCACTCTAATGACTGTTTCTTTTGCTGTGCAGAAGCTGTGGTGTTTGATTAGGTCCCATTTGTCTATTTTGGCTTTTGTTGCCAATGTTTTTGGTGTTTTGATCATGAAGTCCTTGCCTACACCTATGTCCAGAATGGTTTTGCCTAGGTTTTCTTCTAGAGTTTTTATGGTGTTAGGTCTTATGTTTAAGTCTTTAATCCATCTGGAGTTAATTTTAGTGTAAGGTGTCAAAAAGGGGTCCAGTTTCTGCTTTCTGCACATGGCTAGCCAGTTTTCCCAACACCATTTATTAAACAGGGACTCCTTTCCTGATTGCTTGTTTTTGTCAGGTTTATCAAAGATCAGCTGGTTGTAGATGTGTGGTGTTGCCTCCGAGGCCTCTGTTCTGTTCCATTGGTCTATATCTCTGTTTTGGTACCAGTACCATGCTGTTTTGATTACTGTAGCCTTGTAGTATAGTTTGAAGTCCCGTAGTGTGATGCTTCCCACTTTGTTCTTTTTGCTTAGAATTGACTTGGCTATGCAGGCTCTCTTTTGGTTCCATATGAAGTTTAAGGTGATTTTTTCCAGTTCTGTGAAGAAGGTCATTTGTAACTTGATGGGGATAGCATTGAATCTGTAAATTACTTTGGGCCGTATGGCCATTTTCATGATATCGATTCTTCCTAACCATGAACATGGAATGTTTCTCCATCTGTTTATGTCCTCTCTTATTTTATTGAGCAGTGGTTTGTAGTTCTCCTTGAAGAGGTCCTTTACGTTCCTTGTTAGTTGTATTCCTAGGTATTTTATTCTCTTTGTAGCAATTGTGAATGTCAGTTCGTTCTTGATTCATTGTATTATTTTCATATTAGATCACATCTATGCACATTTAGAGAGCAAGGTTTTGTTGTCTGATCAGTGTGTTTTGACTACTTTTGCTTTCATGAGAAGGATTGCAGGTAAGTGGCTGTAAAATAGCCCACAACAACTATTTTATTAGCCTTTTATTAGCAGTTTAAATAGCAGCTTCCTGTAACATTGATTACAGGCTTCTGTTTTACAAAACAAAAAAAGTCAAAGTTAATACAAATCTGAAACATAAATTTGTGCCACCAGTTTTAAATGCAATTCAGCATTGATGCCATACTTTTTAGATAAATGTAGAATTAATTGCTGGGTAAGCACAATATGATACTTAGGCTCATTGGAAGGGTGTCATTCAAAAATAAGTTTCCAAGCAGCCACTTAAGAAATAGCTCCCAACCATATTTTAGTCACAATATTTAGGGTTATTTGTAAAGCAAACGGAAGATTTTTGCCTAAATTCATAGCGTCTACATAATTTCCCATTTAAATTCCTACATGGTTGTACTGGTAAAGATTTTAACTCCCATCTAGCTTTCCCACTATATCCTTGGGACTATCTCCCTCTCTGTATCTGTAGTTAGAGACAATGTAGCCTCTAACTACTTTATGAATGAAGCCTGAAGTCTCTGTAACAAACCCACACTGCTTTATATTCCTGCTGTGTCACTTATCTGTGTATGGCTTCACCAAGTTACTAAATCTCTCTAAGTGTTAATTATAGTATCTGTAAAATGGGAATTATGAGAAGGCTAACCATAGTTTGTTGTTAGGACTAAATAACATAAGTAATTAGCACAGATATTTGTAAATGTTCCATATATACAATAGGATATATTTTATGGCAGGCTTTTGGTTATTGTTGAGGTAGCTATCATATTAGAAGGAATAGAGACCTTGATGCTAAAAATTATATTGTAGTAGTAGTAATAGTATCATAAGAGATAATTTTAGATGTTACATTTTTCTATTCAAGTTGGAAAGTTTTGAGTTAGAGGTCCTTTAAATCTTTTTGATTACTGTGTGCTGTGATTCAATGAGTAGATACTATTGCTTCTTTTTATGGTGTATGATGTATATACTCATAATGCCATCTGACCTGGCCCTCATCTCCTACCTGGAGAGGGTATACCAATTATTTTTCACACATTCATTGAGGATTTTGGCATCTTCATTTCTCTCCACTTCCACTCAGGCTATTACCCTCCTGTGCACCTTATTCCACTACCTATCCTTCTTATCCCTTTCAGTATCTGACTCTACCTATTCTTTGTGATCTGGCAGTTAGTTCTAACTTTCTTGCTTGTTTCCACCACCCTCCTATATGACTTCTCTGCATCAATTTCACCTCACTCAAAGCAATAGGTTTCCATGCCTGCAAGCTTTCTTACTGATTGATACCTCTGCCTAAAATGTCCATTGTCCGTGTTTCTGCCTGGGAAGCCTCACTCACTCATCTTTTTATTTTCAACTCAGACACATACTCTCTTCCTTGGGAGAGTCAGGCTTCTCCCAAGGGAAAAGGGCTGTCTTCCCTTTCCATTAGGCACTTTGTTCCTTCACCAGTCTGCATCTTATAAAACCTCAGGAGCTGAAGATGCTGGATATCTCCTGTATATGTCTTTAGGTTCAGTCTCTGCTGTTCTCCACCCTGTTTGGTGCCTCAAAAGGCTAGTTGGTTTGGTTCAGACTTTCTGTCCTGAGGCAAGAGCCTCTGACTTCTGGCAAGAAATATTAGGGCAGAAGAATTACCTTGGGAAACATCTATCTGTCTATTGCTCTCTTCCCCTGGAAGAAAACCTCAGGCTGTCCATGCCCCTCATCTGAGGGTAGAGTTTTTCTCAAAGTGGACTTTTCTTCTGACCGCTTTCTTTCTGGATCAAGGTAACTGTCCCCACTTGCTCTTTGAGTCCTAGTGGTCATGACAGCCTGTGCTGTTACCACTCCTGGGTAACTATCGCTTGTGGTTTCCTCCTCTCAGTTCACATATCTGTGAATAACCTCTTCATGAAGCCCTCTGGAATTACTCTAATTTGTGTGTGCTTCCTGCTGGATCCCTGACGATACTCTAAAGAAAGAAAATGTTTCCTAATCACAAACAGGTTAATTTCCTATAACTTTTCTGGACCACGCTGTGTATCTGACTATGTATCTGTGTTCTTATTACCTTTGCAGAAATCAAATTAGTCCTTTAAAGGCTGATGGTAAGACAAGGCTTCAACCACAAAGTAAAAAATAGCCATGACCATTGCTAAAACACTCTACTCTTTATTACATAAAGAACTTCAAAGGATTGCCATAAATTTGGAATTCCACATTTCATTGCAATTGAAAATGTCAGAATTTCTGCTTCTTAAAATTCAGATTTCAGACACTGATTATCTATCATTTATTAAGAATAGCCTGGAAAAATAACTCTCTGTTTATGTTAATTTCATAGGTTCCAAAACATATTTTTATGTTCCCAGTTTCTTACCTTAGGAATTTAAAATATACTTATAAAATGTTACAGATGTATCTGCTTTTTAAATGGAATATTCTGAATGTAAATTGTCCTCTTAACAGTAGTGATCTTTGTGACCATTAATTTTATAAACTTAAAAAGCAGATTTTCATTTCTGTCCAATGCCCTCTTATATTTCACTATTTCATCTTTGTTATAAGTTTGCATGCTTCTTGCATTCCTTACTGCTCCAATTTGTTACTTTCAGGTTGAATAATCAAATATTCAAATTATATCATTGTATAGAAATAAAATCATTATCTTAAATCATGACCAGAGATCTTGTTCTCAGAGTAAAGTACATAAGATTTGTAATAGGTCAGAAGTCTTTTCATACTACTTTAAAGTTCATGGGCATATTCTGGGAAGGATTTTGAGAGTCCTGTGTCTAGATCAGATAATCATTATTTTAAAATCGGTAGAGAGACCAAGTTTAATCCTTTCTTTTTATATTTAGAAAACTGAAGCCCAAGGATGTTTAAAAAATAATCTAAATTCACAAAGCTGATTAGTAGAAGAGCCAGAACTAGGTTTTATATCTTTCATTCCTAGTTCAGCTGTTTGCCCTGAATGTTATTAGAGTTTTATCATACTTGAAATATACAGAAGAGAAAAGAATTGAATTTTCTTGTGAAACATGGAAGTCCAGAATTGAAATCACTAAATACTAATGTAGTTTGAATTTTAAAAATTTGTAGTAAAATATTTGTGGCAAAAACATATACATAAGACCTTTAAAACTTATAATCTTGTCAAATCTATCCTGTAATTGATATGCGTAGAGAACTAAGCCAAGCTTTTCTTTGCCTTATTTTTAAAAACTGTTGGAGTCTATTATTTCAGAAAATGTCCAAGCAGTTTTTCTCTCTTAGATGGAATTAACAAAATACCCATATTTGGATTATTATTCTCTCAGCTGTGTCCTGGTATATTTTAATGCTTGAAGGTTGTAGGAAATAAAGAGAAGCTACTTAACTCCCTAATTCTCTAGCAACACACATGGGCCTATTGTGAGTTCTAGGAATTTAGTGTGGTTCCAAAGATACTGTTTAAAGTTGTTCTGTTTCTCCCTTGCATTTAACCAGTATGATTATTAGTTATTAATGCACTCTTATATAGTGAAAGGAATATGCAGATGCTTTTTAACTGTAAATGTTTAGAATAATTCTTCTCCTCTGTAAGAGACTGCTTTAAGCAGTTTGCTATAAATCAAGTATCTGATTTTCTAATTTCTAAAAAAATGTCTTCAAAGAAATATAATACTCATCTGCTGGTTTTGAAATCTAAGACCATGAAGACAATTTTGCTTTTCTGGCAATTAAAATTGTAGGCACAGAGAGAAGCAGGAAAGTACAGGAATTAAAATACTAATGAGTATACTTTCATTAGAATCCTGGGATGGCAACCTTTAGCTGTATCACTTTGAATAAGTTCCTTAACATTTCTGAAATTGTTTCTTCATCCACAAAAGATTTATAATAATATCAACTCAACAGAAATATTTTGAAAGTAAAATTAGATAATAAATGTAAAACGTTTGTAAAATTTAAAGTTTCTAGTTGTCAGTTATCCCCTACATGCTATCATGCTGCACACAAAGAAAACACCTTCTTCTTAACTACTTAACTGCTAATATCCCAGCTACTTCTGTGTCCTAATGTTCTTGCCCAATATTTAGATTTCTTAAATGTATCACCCTCATATTTTGAAAAAATGAATGAGAGATACTTATGCCTCACCTCTTTTCCTAAATCTTAAAAATAGAATAAAATATGACAATATTATATAAGACTATGCCATGACATATATTGGACATTTAATTCAGTAAACCAGAGACCTTACAGACTGGATACCCATTTTATTCATGCTTTTATAGTGCTTTTAAATTTTTAAATATCTATAATCTCATACCCTACAGTAACTAAAGGGAAGATGCCACCTATCAAATACCAGTCTACAGAAGAGTGTAGATAACGGGACACAGAAAACTGTACCTAAACCCAATGTTATCATAACAAGTAGACTGCTAATGTTCTAGTATATAATCTACTTATATAGAGAAGAGCAAGGATCTTATACCCTTCAACCCAGCAAACTTTTGTTTGGTTCTCCTGTTTACCAGACACTCTTCCTGGTGTCTTAGGACATAAAAGGTCCCTTTTCTATAAGGTCTACTTTCTAGAATAGAAGACAGATAATAATGAAGGAAATATACAATATGCACACGAGTGAAGATATGTACCATATGAAACATGAGGCAGGGTAGGAGGAAGGCAGTGGTAGTGGGGTGGCCAATGAGAGTGATAGGAGATCAAATCAGAGAAATAGCCAAGAGTCTGGTCATCTAGAGTCTTTCAGGCCATGGAAAGTGCTTTGGATTTTATTCTGAGTGACATTTGAGACCACTGATGGCTTTTGTTCAGAAGTGAGCCATGGAATCCCTTAGAATCAATAAGATCTCTGGCTATTATATGGAGGATAAACTTTGAGAGCCAGAAGTGGAATCATGTCAATCAATTTAAGATAGACAAAAAAGATAGACTCTAAAACATTGAAGCCAAGTTCATCCTGTCTAGGTGTCAACATACAGCAATACTTAGAGGGACTCCTTTAATTAAGAATTTTGTAAAGATATTTAAAGCATCAAACACTCTAAGGAGAGTTGTATATAGTTTATTGCACAAGTTTTCATTCCCCTATCTGTAAATGATGAGGAAAGTTTGAGAATAAGTCTCTGGTTTATTTCACCAAGAAGCTTATGATTATCTCTTAACCAGTATGATGAAGGGAAGAGCTGTTATGAAATTCGTATCCTCTTTTTGTGTCTCAAGTTGCTCTTGTCTCAGTATCTATGTTGGGCTATTCTGTCATTACTTCACAGGCTTCATTACACAGACAGTTTTGAGACTTGATTACTTAAATCAAGGAACGATTGTTTTAAGGCCTTAGCTCTGTCACTTTGTGGCTCCTGATAGTAAAAGTCCATGGTTGTGTTGGATAGGACAAGAGGTAAACTATTCTGGCATATAAGAGTTTGGTGCAAAAGTAATTGCGATTTTTGCCATTTTTTTTTTTTAATGGCAAATAACTAATGGTGGGTTTTGCCATTTTTTTAATTGCAAATTACTAGGTTGGTGCAAAAGTAATTGCGGGTAGTTACTTCCCTTTTGGAATGGATCTTCGTGTGTTACTTAGCTCTCATTTTTGACCAGTGCTTAAAATTGCACAATCTTAGAGCTGGAAAATAAATTAGCTCATCTCTTTGAGCACTCTCATGTTATACCAAGGAAACTGAGGTCAAGTGAGGTTAAGTAGATTGTTCAAGGTTAAATCCCACGATTTTCTTAGGTGAACGAGAGGTGTAGGTCAGGGAGAAATACATACATTTTACAGTAGTTTGAATCCAGTAGACCCACTTGGGTCTGTATTTTATTGTAGCTTACTTTGTGGATGCAAAGTACTGCAAGGTGGATGCAAGTACTGCATCCACCTGCAAAAGTGGATGAAGGACTGTTAACTTGATGAAGAAGCTCATTTGATCTAGTTACACATCTCACTTTTAACAGTGTGAAGAAAACCATCTGTTTTCTTACCACCAAGGAAATGTGGATGGCAGGCTGCATTTAGGGTGCCAAGTAGATGTGATGACTGCTGTCACCATAGCAACCAATTGTTTGTTTAAAGTTTTTTTTTTAATATGTGTTAATGATTCTTACTTCCCAATATATCCCTGAATTCAAACTTTTCCTCAGCCAACATCTTCCCACACCAACTTTACTTCAATGGCCTCTCTCTCTTATGTCTTGTTTCATACTAATCTAGCCTACTCAAGATAAATTTTTTTAAATATTATTTTCATTAACATCATTATTGTTTTTGAGTGCCTGTTTACACTAGGCACTTTACATGTTTGCTGTCTACCTTTCAAGTAACTTATTATTGACTCCATTTTATTTGCAATTAAACTCAAGCTCAGGGTCAAGTATTTTTGCCATGTGCTTAGAAACTAGAATATAGAAGATTTGGTATTTTTTACTCTACTTTCTTTGACCCAGGAACCTATGCCCTTTCCACTCTGCCAAACTCCCACCCTTTCATGTCACCAACACCTTGGATCCCTGTTGCCCATAGAAGACATCAAGCAACTACATCAACCCTAAACCTCCTCTAAAATGTTTCCAGACTCCATATTTCTCAATGCATACTGACCGTTTTTATTTCTGAATATTTATCATAGTACTCACAAACAACATTATTCCTCATCACCCTGTGAAATCCCATCTGGTTAATTCTTTAAGCCCAACCTAACGATTATTTCGCTCCAAGAATGCTTCCCTTGGTTCATAGACCTTCTAGTTATGGAGCCTTTAATCTGTCTTCTCTCCATCTCTTATATTGCGTTGCTACAGCTTGATTTTACTACTAGTCCTGCAATGCAAATATTTGCATGTCAATTTATCTTTCCAGTGACTTTTGTTTTTATTTTGGAAAAAGAGTACATGGAAAAAACTTTATAACCGTGACTCTGTGAAGTTGACTATAGCCAATCATTAAAACTGGTCTTTATCTACCCAGCTCCATTTTGGTGGAGCCAGCATGAAGAAATTGAATTGATAACATCTGAGCCAGCTTCAGTGTTACCCTTTTTTCATATACCCCTATTCCAAGTAGGAACTGTGAAGATTATCATTGAGATTATTCAGGCAAATAAGTTAGTGTGTATGAGAATGGGGTAAAAACCTTCTTACCCATAATAAACTTTATGGAACACTGCATCTTAGACGTAATAGCGGGCTTTCAAATGATTATTTGCCCAAAAATACAAGAATTTTTCAATAGTTGATATGGGAAACACGTGTTTATAAAAAATTGTAGAAAATGAGACTATACACAAATTTGCAGAAACTCAAAGCCTCACTCATTTTGAGCTGAAATTATAATACCACTTTAAAATGTTTTGCATTTTGGATAAAAATAATCCTGAAAAATAGTGTACATGTCTCTATTTTCTTGAACAGAACATATAAGATATATATATTTCCTTATCTTGACTCAAAGTCATTACTTTAAATATTAATTACTGTTCAAGTCTATAATAAAATGTTAAGTTACTGAGGCATTATTATTGGTAATTACCCCAATACAAAGTGATTCCAATTTGCTGTTCTTTTTAGAATATTTGCTGCTGTTTTTTTTCAGCAGTTTTCTGTCTTTGTTGCTATTTTTCTTGCTGTCTTTACTAGACTTACTGCTATTAATTTCCCCATGTCCACACTGCATATGTGAGATTTGACCTGCTGTAGATTGATATAGCAGGTAAACAATCTTGCTAAACTTTTGACCAAAATAATAGCAAATGGGTGTTGAAAAAATGTTATAGACTTATGTAAATAACTTTATTGTATAATTTCCTTATATTAATACTATATGTTTAGAGATCCTTCCATTTGTTTCCTGGTTCTTGACTGGCCACCAGAGAGCTTGGATTGTTGGGAATGAGGATGGCCTTATAAACCACAGTGGCATGGGGCAGACAGAAGAGGCAGCCTTAAAACTTTGGCTGCTCACTGGAGTTGAACTATCAATAAGAGCACAGACTCAGTGGAGGATAGCAAAAATTAGCTCACATGGTATCTCAGAGCACTGTCACCAAATTCTAGAGTTCTACGTTACATATGTTATAGGTCCCTTTAAAGGTCATGCAGCTACCTACCTTCGTTAATTTCACTTTCTCATGATAATCTGTTAGATCACTTCCAGATGTTAAATAAGAATATTGATATTTATCTTAGAGAGTATTCTGCCTTTTGCAATATGTTGGCACTTTGTTCTTTCACACTCTTGAAAGAAAAATTTAGTCTAATGAAGACTTAAACTTGTGTGCAGTTATTATGCATGCATCCCTTACATTAATTTTTACCACCCACTTCATTGGAGTTTGAATTTTTTTTTTTTTTTTTGAGATGGAGTCTCGCTCTATTCCCCAGGCTGGAGTGTAGTGGCACGATCTCAACTCACAGCAACCTCCACTTCCCAGGTTCAAGTGATTCTGCTGCCTCAGCCTCTTGAGTAGCTGGGATCACAGGCATGCGTCACCACACCCAGCTAATTTTTGTATTTTTAGTAGAGACAGGGTTTCACCATGTTGGCCAGGCTGGTCTCTGTTTTTTTGTTTTTTCTTTTGAGATGGAGTCTCACTCTGTTGCCCAGGCTGGAGTGCAATGGCGCGATCTCAGCTCGCTGCAACCTCCACCTCCCGGGTTCAAGCAATTCTCCTGCCTCAGCCTCCCGAGTAGCTGGGATTATAGGCAGGCACCACCACCCCCAGCTAATTTTGTATTTTTAATAGAGACAGGGTTTCTCCATGTTAGTCAGTCTGGTCTCCAACTCCTGACCTCAGGTGATCCACCCACGTCGGCCTCCCAAATGCTGGGATTACAGGTGTCAGCCACAGAGCCCCACCCACCCCCACCATATTTCGTAATGGAATTTGGTATCATGATCTAAATTCATAGAGAGATCTCTTTAGTTTGACCAGCTGACAACAAAGTATGCCCAACTTATTGATAGTAACTGAAAGGAGAAATACCCAATGAGGGAAAGCGGAATGGCTGTCAGGCAGAAAATTTAAGCCCATAAAGTGAGCCTGAAGAAATGCTTAGACAAAGAAACAAAGAGAAACAAGGAGAGAACCAACAGATAAAAATGGCATTCAGACTTATTTTCTTAGCTGTTTAAAGCCTACTCACTTTCTTCTCAACTGAGACCTCCAGGGGCCGAACCATGTCCATCTTGGTGTCTGCAGCACCAACCACTGTTCCTGGCAAATAATTCTCAAAAATCATTAGATGTTGGCCGGCTGCCATAGCTCACACCTGTAACCCCAGAATTTTGGGAGGCTGAGGCAGGTGGATCTCTTGAGCCCAGTAGTTCAAGACCAGCCTGACCAACATGGTAAAACCCTGTCTCTACAAAAAATACAAAAATTAGCCAGGCTTGGTGGCACATGCCTATAATCCCAGCTAGGTTGTGGTGGGAGGATTGCATGAGGCTGCTGTGAGCCATGGTTGCACTACTGCCCTCCAGCCTGGGTGACAGAATGAGAGACCCTGTCTCAAAAAAAAAAAAAAAGTTGGAAGGAGGAGGAGGTCCCTTCTTCAGCAGGAAGTTGTGCTCTTTCTGTTTTTCCTTAACCCTCTTCTATGGGATCTCTCTCACTATTTTTAGTCTACAGCAACCCGCTAGCACAAAGGATATCCAGTTGGATATACCTTTCTTTCAAAATATTTTTTGTTTACTAATATTCTTGCAAAATAATAATCACTTCCATTTATTAAGCTTCTCATTTATCCAGTACTTACTGAGTGCCTGATATATGTAAGGCACTGTTCTGTGTGCTAGCAATACAGTAGTAAACAAAACATCATTCTTTATCACATGCCAAACACTGTATAAAGTGCCTTATGCTTTATTTACATTATCTCCTTTAATGCTTACAAACCCTGTGAAGTGGGCATTATTCTCAATTTGAAAATGAAGTTTTGCAAATTAAAAACTTAATTGAATTTCCCAGAATCTCACTATTAAATAGTAGAGAACTGGGGGTCAAACACAAATTCTATTAAAGTTTTTGCCCTGAGTTACTGGTCTCTAATTTCTAGACCATGAATAAAGAAAGGAGAATCATGTAAATCAGAACCTGAGCTATATGAGTAAGCCCAACAGATGTTAATAGTGTATCATGAAAAATGTATAAGAACCCAGCTCTGTGGACCTGGGTGCATAATCAGCAATTTTTTCCCCCAAGCATAAACCTGCCACAAATTTCTTACCAGGCATGATTTTATTGAATCCTGTAAAAACTCTTTGAGGAGCATCCTAAATTGTCCGTTGTCCACATTCATTTTCATTTGTCCACTATCTATGCAGTCAAAGATCACATATAAATCTATATCAGGGTACTGCGGACAGTCCTGCTTTATAAAAATGAAAAAAAACAGATCAGGTTTTATTCAGATTAATTAAGTAATGTATTCAATTCTTCAAAAAATATGCACTGATATGTACCAGCTATGCATCATGCACTTCAGTACATTTTAGAAAATAATACAGCCAACAGCCCTGCTCTCCCGGGTGCTATATGAGGGAGTCTGGGAAACAAACAAAAAATAATTTAAAAGGTGGTATCAGACAATAAGTACTACAAAAAAATATGTGAAGGGTCTGGGAGTGCAGTGAGTATAGGATATGAAGGGTGTGCAGTCTCAGAATGAATGATGGGTGGAGTCCCCACTGCAGAGATGCTGTTTGAGTTGAGTTCTGCTTGGTAAAAAGTCAGCCAAATAAAGATTTAAGAGGAAGAAGCACTAGTCAATGAGAAAAAAAACACACAGAGGCCCCAAAGCAGGAACAAACTTCATTGGTTTGAATAGCACACACACACACACATATATATAAACACACACACACACACACACACACAAGACATTTGTGTCTGCATCAGACCTTGGAGAGGAGAAAAATGAGAAAATGTTAGAGAGAAAGGTAAGGCACAGATGGCATAAACCTTATGTGTGTGTCCTTCGAATGTATTAGTCAAACAAAGACATATTTAAATGTGGACAGATTGGGAGGCTGTGGTAGGCAGATCACTTGAGGTCAAGAGTTTGAGACTAGACTGGCCAACAGTCAAAACTAAAAATACAAAAATTAGCCAGGTGTGGTGTCGCATGCCTGTAATCCCAGCTACTCAGGTTGCTGAGACAGAAGAATCGCTTGAATGCAAGAGGTAGAGGCTGTAGTGAGCTGAGGTTACACCACTGTACTCCAGCCCGGGCAACAGAGTGAGACTGTCTCAAAAAAAAAAAATGTGGATAGGGTTGTTCTTAGTAAATACACCATAACAGTAGGTATAAACCAGGAATGTTCCAGGCATACTAGGACTTGAAGTTATTCCACTTAAGCCAGGTAGGGAGTTTGGACTTTATTCCACTACAGTTGTGATCCCTTCAACAGTTTTAAGCAAGAGATTTGCATTTCATAAATGATCTTTTGCTTTGTGAAGATTAACTTCTGGAATGAGAGGTTTGTTTTCAAGGCCAGAGAGGTAATCCTGGCAAGAGGAGATGGAGGCTTGAGTAGTAGAGCTGAAAAGAAAGTCACTAATTTGGGATATACTTTGTAGATAGTGTAGACAGGACTTGCCCATGGGTTGCTCATAGAGGTGAAGATAAAAGAGTAAAAGTCAGTACTGGGTTTTTGGCTTCAGCCTTTGGGTGAATTGTAATGCCGTTTGTTGATTGTAGAAACACTGATGGAAGAATCAGTTCTGGAAGGTGATAGGGCATGGCTGAAATCAGTAGTCTGGTTTTGACTATGTTAAGTTTGAGGTTCTTGTAAATACAAGCAGAGATAGCAAATAAGCAGCTGGGATAGACTCTTTTTGCCTACTGCATTCAGAGTAGCTTTCTTGCAATGTTATCAGTATTATCCCCAGTAAAACAATTTAAAGTGACATTCCAATATTCTTCTAAAGTGATTTTCTATTCAACATCTTTTATTATTTTTTGTTTTCACTCTTCAGTGTTTGAAATTGCTAACATTCCAATTGCCTTTCTAGGAAAGTATAGACCTGGGTGAAATCATGTTTTCCCTTTGTTACTTGCCGACGGCTGGGCGTATGACATTGACAGTGATTAAGTGCAGAAATCTGAAGGCGATGGATATTACTGGCTCATCAGGTATGTACACAATGGCCATAGGACCAAGGGCACATTCCCAAATAAAATATTTCATGTATCTAAAATGATACATGACTACTGAATTAATTGTCTATAATGGAGTACTACAAAAGAAGAAAAAAAATTACAAATTAAAATGTTCCAATTCACATCTTTTATTTACATTATCATTATGAAATTTTTAAAAGGTCTTATCAAATAGATCTGAATTTGAGTTCTTGTTTCTATTTCTTTCTCTACCAATTTACCAATGTAGCACTGTCTCAAAAATATATAATTTGCCATCTACTCCCCCACTTTCAGCTAGTCAGTTGTTTATAAGGGAATATTCCTAGCCTTTAAGCTCTGAGTGAGGCTATGGGAAGATATATTTACTCTGAATTTATTTCCCCTCACCTGACCTGCAGAGAAATAGCCACGTTCCACGACCACCATTTGCATTTGTATTTTTTGCCACCTAACTAAAAATTTGTGCATCTGTGGTGTCTGAAATGAATAATAAAATAAATTAATGTTTCTTGAAGATTCTGAAAGAAATTATTGAAGGAAATTCCTCTTGTGCTAACTTTGATAAAAAGATAAAGACACTTCATGCTTCTCCATCCCTTTATTTAATTCACTGCAGTTCGGAGTAACTAGTTAGAATTTAATACATAAACAATGGCACAGCTCTGTGGAAGAAAAATGATAAGGGAAGAGTAGGGAGACTGGTAGGTGTTTGTTGTAGTAAACAGAAATAAGAAATAGTGGTGGAAATAAGGGATGACATTTTGGGAAGATGTATAATTTGTGGTTTTGCAGAACAACAACAAAACTCAAATTTGCATCACAAAAAACATAAAGTAACTATAAATTCTGGTGTGGAAATACCTCTAGTATGTACAAGTGATTTTTAAAAAGTAGGTAAAAAATTAACATGAATATTATGCACCTTTCTGTGTAAGAATGGGGAAATTTGGAATATATATTCATATTGCTAATATTTGTATTAAAAATACCCAAGTTATATACAAAAACTAAGGGATGAGGACAGATGGGAGGGAGACTACTTATTGTATATCTCTCGATCATGGATTTTTGAACTATGTCATGATGTTCATTTTTTTTAATTTGTAATACATAGTGTGAAAGTAAAACAAGTAAATTCTACATTAATTTTGGTGAAAAAGTCTTGGGTCAGTAAATGTTGAGGAATTGAAGATAAACAGTATACTCTGCAAGTTGTTTATTCTACTCTCTTTTTTTTAACCATGTATGAAAAGAGATCAAATTTTGAGACAAGAAAACAACATCAAAGTTATAATTAAGTGCAAGATTACATTTTATTTATATGAAGCTTTTCATTGGACGAGTGCATGGTTTGAGAGCACCTCCTCATTAATCCTCACAACAGGCTTGTAATTCAACTAAAGAGCCAGTAAATTATCCTTGTCACAAGCAGAGAAACGTAGTTGGAGAGGTGATGGAAGTTGCAAAGGGTAATTGATGCCTCTCATTTCCATTTTTTATTAGAAGGCCTAGGTCTGTGGGCTCAAACACAAAGCTATATCACAGAAATGAGCTTCTCCTTAGGACATCCTTCCTACTATTTAAAAATTAAAAAATAAATGGGAAACAGATATTACCATTATCTTCTTTTCCTCTACATATCCTATTGCCAGTAATGAATACCTTGCTTCTTGATAGGAATGCCTTGGAAATATAGAGTTACATATTTCAAGACTTTAAGAAGCATTCACATGCTCAAATAAATTAATATTGCCATCATTTTGGCTTATTCTATGGAAATAAAGTGTATTACTATGGGAATAGAAAAAAGAAATATTGGTGCTACAGTTAGAGGATGGCCAGAATGGAAAAAAAAAATAAGATAGCAGACACTGATTGTTTATCTAGTGTGCTCAACCCAATGTTGACATCACCTCGCAAAACCATGCCTGCTTTGAATAAAAGGTGCAAAAGTAAGGTTTGTTGGAAATTTTGCATAACCATCATATAATTTTCTATAATACTATAGCAGTTTTTCTATTTAAGGTGGTAAGGGTAATAGGATAGATATCAAGTCTGCTGTAGCAGAGCTTGTTAACAATTATCTGATCCCTTTGGCCTATAAAAATGTAGCCCAACTAAATTTTTCTCTTGTAATTGGCATCATGTAGATAATGTCATATCAAGAGACTTCTTTCTGTGTGGCCATCTGTAAACCAAATATCCCCCTTTTTATCCTTTACCATTGTGCATGCAGTAAATCACTTGTAAGAATCATTTTTTCAATCCAAGTTCCTTATCAAGCAAATGATATTTCTAATTTTAGGTCCTTTTTCAAAAGTAATTGAAGAAGATTCCACATATATTTTTTACTTTCTAATTTCTTCTTATTGTGATCATCTCTATCTGTCTAGGTACAGTGTTGCTAAGTCTTTCACAACTTTTGATCTTCTTACTCTAAACCATTTTGAAAGAAACTAACCTTACTACAATTATTCTTTTTTTTGAGACAAATTTAAAATTGGTAATTCTAAAGGTCTTAATATAGGCCTTAATACTATAGGTCTTATTTAGTAATAATAAACTGCAGTTTTATTTATACTTTGTACTACTACTTTTATTTTAATAAAGTTACCCTCTTATTCCTAGATCCTTATGTCAAAGTGTCTCTGATGTGTGAAGGTCGAAGATTAAAAAAGAGGAAAACAACTACAAAGAAAAACACTCTAAACCCTGTGTACAATGAGGCCATTATTTTTGACATCCCTCCAGAGAACGTGGACCAGGTCAGCCTCTCCATTGCAGTCATGGATTATGACAGGTATGTGTATCTGTCAACTCACTGAAGAGCAGCCATCCCTAGTCATGCACAGGCCAAACTCAGCTTTTCAGGTCCTTTACTGCTACAACAGTTTAAATTTAAATTGGAGGAGGGAATAATGATTAATTCAAAATTCATTGTTTTCTATTTTGTAGTTCTGGATTTTCATTTCCAAAAAAAGTCATCTATAAATTAAAATTCACCTGGGACTAGTGAAAGAATGGGTCCAGAAGTAGTATAGAATATATTCAAGAAAGCACTATTGTGGAGTCTTTTTACAGTAACAACAGAGATTATAATCAATGGAATTTGTTTTATCAACTAGGCTGGAATATGAACATCATGATGCTTACCCAAGCTCTATCATTAACTAGCTACATGAGAGGACAAGTTGCATAACACTTTGGGAATCACTTTTCCCATTTGTAAAACTTTAGCATCTTATAGAACTGTGAACAATGAGGAATAAGACTGGAAAGTGAGTAGTAGCCATAAGAATACAGCTTTGATACCTTCACATTAATCTTAAAGCATTGCTTTCTGGATAGTTCTTCCAGGTCACACGCTTTGAGTCACTCCTGCTCTCATGAAAACACTGCAGCCTCCCCTATGCAGCTCTGAAGACCCTTCCCACTGCAGCTCTTACCCTTGCCTTCCCACTCTCTCCGTTGCCTGGACTGTCCCCCAGCTTTGCGTATCTTGTCCCACCAACACCTCACAGCCTTGCTTATGTCAGCACCTCTGTAAGTCGTGCTTGGCTGACCAGTCCTCTTCTTCCTCTGAACGCTTGTCCCACCAAAGGTTTCTGTCTCTTATTTGGGCCTTATTGTATACTCTCTCTTATTATTTTGACTTTTATATCGATAAATTTTTTGGAAATGCATACTTGTGTTTTTAACCTACAAAATTATCAGCACATAAACAGTGCCTTAGTACATTTATTTTCTTCTCAAATACACACAAATGTCCATTTTATAGTATCATAACCAAGACCCTATAACTAAAAGAAATTAATGAGCTCTCCCCTGGCTTAGAGCTAGGGAAAAAAAAATATTGAAAAATAAAATTTGCAAGAACCATCTATTAGAAATGAATTTATAACTTAAAAAAATTAACTTGCAACTACTGTTTAAAAAGGGAGAGAGAAATCTTGAATTAGTTGAAGTTTCAAACTCTAAAAATCTTGCAGATATTTTCATCGGGAACCCCATTCTGCTTTGCCAATTACCCCTATTGATTTCTTACAGCAATAAGTGCAGGTAGATACAACTGAGCATTTGTCACTCAGGCAATTTTAGGGAAATGAATGCTAATAAGATATACACAGAAAGACAAAAATTTTGTACCTAAAAACATGCTTGTTTGTGAAATTTCATATTAAGGAAAATAATACTGCATATACATATCTACATCAATGATGGGGAAAAAAGGAATGAAATGTCCTAAAATCATCTCAAAATTATATTTGAAGATGGCTGTCAAAATTGAAAGCTCCTTTCAATTACATTCGATTCTTGAGAAGCTACTTAACCTCATGTGCTCTTGAGTCAACAACTCGTTTGATTCAGCCCCGGCCTCTGCCTCTTACTAAGGGTGTAAAGTCAGGCCAGCTCCTAACCTTCTGGGCATTTAGTTTATTTGTACAATGGGAGAATGATAATAATGATATTCATGGTCATGGTGGGAGAATTAAGTGGGTCAGTACATTTAAATTACCTAGAACACTGGCATATAATAAGCTCTCAAAAATATTAACTGTTATTATTATCATCTTGATTCATTGCTGTGAAAGAAGGACATGAACAGAAAATGCAAATGTTGTTCAGCATGTTTTCTGTTATCCAAAAATAAATCAAATGCCATGCAACTGAACATAATCCTACCCTATTTGATTGTAATGCAAGTGGTAACACACTGACATATCATTTACAGCCAATTAAAGAAAATTGGTACTGTATTTCTTGGTGAGAAATCTAAACATTGTTATAAAACATTAAGCCTCATGGAAAGAACAAGATTTGCTTTACGTCACTTATGCTTCCAAGAAAAACACTCATCATATAGGTAAAGACCGACTGGTATTTCTCATTCATGCTATTTTTATTATGATGAAATGTGCTTAAACTACAAAGCATTGAAATGGTTTGTATCTACCTCTTATACACATTCATTTTTTGAATGTTGATACTGTTTAGTAAATTTTTATTTACTTAAGAGATTTCATTCAGTGTGAAGTAGTATAATCTGCAAAATTACAGCATCTAATATTTTAATGATATGTTTAAAATTCTACTAAGATTTGTGAAACTCCTTTTATCTTTGAATATTGGAAGTGAAAGTATAATATTCTATGAATCGTAGGGTAGGACACAATGAGGTCATAGGAGTATGCAGAACAGGACTGGACGCTGAGGGTCTTGGGCGAGACCACTGGAATGAAATGCTGGCCTATCATCGAAAACCGATAACACACTGGCACCCCTTGCTGGAGGTAAGCTTGTGAGTTCCTTACATCTGCCCTTTTTATTGTTTCTTTTGTGTAATACTATTTATCTGCTAACCTTTATCTGACACTTTATGTATTCACCCTTGTTAAAAAAAAATAAAAATAAAAAAGATTGCTCTTGCTTTTGTCCCACAGTCTCTAACATTTAATATTCAAAGTTCTGTGTGCCTTCTTGGATTTTAAAAAACCACTGCATTTTCTGGGCTTCATATTCTTTTGTACAGTAAGCCCATTAAAAACTGCAAGTCTTTTTTTTTTTTTTTTTCCGCATAGCCTGAAAACTCACATGAGTGAGTGCTGGAGCAATATAGTAAGTTTATTACTAACTGGAAACTGCATTTTTGTCCTTCTCTTCTGCAAAAAAAGGAGCCACCTTACCTAAAGTTTACCACAATCCCTAACTAGAGGTACTGTCACCTAATAAACTTTTCAGCATTAGGGGAAAGATATGTCTCCCTCAACTCTGGTCAGGAAGTAAAACTGCCCAAGCTTTTTAAAATATTGAGGTGTCAGTTTAGTTGAGTTCAAGTCCTGGCTCTGCTGCATGACTGCTTATTGTGAAACCTCAGGCAGGTTACTGCTATGACTCTGAAATAGTGGTAAACTCAGAGTAAAACTAAAGAAATGCTAACTATTGAGTACTTAGTGCTTCTTGGTATGTCACTAGGGACTGGATTGAATGGAAGAGGCTGTGCGGTATCATTGACTAAGTATCAGTGGGACCGAGTTCTACTTTCGGTTTAGTCACAAAAAAATGCAACCTTGGCTGTGTTACTCAGGACATGGTAGGGGAAATTGGATGAATACCAAATGAGCATTGCATGCTCACACAGGTGAACTGTCGTCATCAATATCGTTTATATGTGAATGTGCCAAATCTTTATCTGACTTCATAATTTAATATAAATCATAAAAGACAGACACACACACACAAATGCATCTACAAACACACACACACACACACACACACACACACACAACCAGTCACTTGGTGTTTTCCCCAGGACTTCATAAGTATAGACGTGTGTATTCTCTGAGTAGCTCACATCTTGGAAAGTTAGTATTTGTTTCAACAGTGGATGTTGTCTAAAGTACACTTTACTGCTTATTGTATAATTATTACTCTTTTCCTTGTTCTCATCTTTTCTTAAGTGTGAAAAGTGAACATTAATTCTAAAAATCTAAAAAGAAGACTAGAGCCATGTTGGGCAGGAACTCACTCTGAATGGAGTGGTGGATTCTAATCTTTGTTCCTCTGGCTGTCTACTTCTGAGCAGGCTGTTCACTCTGTCTCCAAGTACACTTCTCCATATCTTAACAAAAACAGAACTGCATGCCTCTACAGGCTTCATATGGAAGATGCAGGGAGAAATAAAGAGTTTGAGCAAGAATTGTTAAGTAATAAGAGAAAAGGTGCCTTATGACACAAGGCATATTAATTATTCATTAGTGCTTAATAAGCAGGTATACATTTTGCTGATGAAGGGGAGTTGTGTAATAGGCACTTGCTTGTGTTTAGGAACATGTAGACACCTTTTAGTCATAATAAAATATACAGAAAGATAAGCCATAATATAGGCATCAGAAAGAGATCCCAGATAGTTATCGAGAACAAGGTCGTGTAAATGTACTTTCTCCAACAAAAGCTCCTTTTAATCTCTGCTCCTCCATTCATTGGTCAAACAGAATATATGGACTAGGGACCTAAGAACTGGCTGGATTGTGCATTATGGGAAAAATAAGTATATAATTATATATGTTCTTGTCACAGAAGGCATAAATATGAGAAGGGAACAGTTATTCGAGAGTTGGGTCTGTTGGTACAACAGAGACTAAAGTATCATGTCGAAAATCTGTTTCTTTTTATCTAGATAATTGTTTGTTTTGTTGTAATTAAACTTTTTAAATACACATAGGCATTTAAGGATTGTGAGAACATATCTCTGTCACTTGAGGCTCCCATCTGCCAAACGCAGTTCTTCTCATCTCATTAACTGCCTGCACGATCACCTCCTGCCTTAGAGCAAGTGGAATGCAGTCTCTTGTGTTTAGAACCTCTTACTGCTCTTTCCTAGCAATCGTCCCCCACTAAAGTAAACCATTTATTTTTTATAGAAAAGAGCCAAAAACCTGTTGTAAAATTTGAAATTATTCTGCAGTCATAAACAGTTATCCGCATAGTGCTGCTTCATGTTCATCTGTGTACTGTGCTCTGCCTACATTCTATGAGATACCTTCATGGTAGCAGAGAAGGTAAGTTCTGAATGGCAAAGAGAGTCATGTATTTCTTTTCTTCAGAGATTTGCATATTTAATCACTATTTAAAGGGAGCAACAATTAACCGCTGTATTATATTTCTGTACTAAATCATATATTGTGAAATTATTGTCTTTCAGTTACCTGGCCGGGCGACCAGTTTTGATAGTCAAGGATCCTGCCCTTCTCCCAAACCACCTTCCACACCATAATGCCTCCAAAGTAAGACCATAATGTTAAGAACCTAGGACCATGTGCTCATTGAATCAGAAAAGAAAAAGTGGAAGGTTTGATTTCCTCATTTAAAATATATTCATAGTAATGAACAAACTTGATGTGTAATTTTTTATTTACTTTTATTGCCGATTTTTTAACTTTGAACATCTTAACACCTTTTACTTGAATACATATAGTCCTTAGTTGCATAAGGCATTTTATCCTTCGTGTCAAATGCCTGTTAGCACAAAGAGTGTTGAATATGTTGTAATTCTTTGCATAAGCAAAGAAATGTTTATTTAAACAGTTGATGCTTATCTAAAATTAAATATAGTTTATGCTGCTATTGTATAAAGTAGCACATGTCACACATGTATGGGTTTGGTTTTATTATACTGTGTTCATTTCCAATTGTGCACATGGTTCTATATAAACTTAAAAGTAGATTTTGAACTTAACTTACACAGCATTAAATCCTTGCACAATCAAATTAATGTTACTTACCTGATAATACTTTTCTTTCATCTCGTAAAATTGCTTTCTTGGTGAGGTTTGGCTCTGCTAAACTCAAAACTTTGTCTCTCAAGCTTGTTCTTTAAAACAGACAAAACTGTAAATTTAAAGAATCGTTTTGAATATAAATTTAAGAAGTAATATTTATTGGCTGAAAAATGGAGGTTGGGCAATTATGGCTACCATTTTATACTGTTTTACTGTTACGTTAGTTCAAATATCTGTTGCACTGTTTAATTGATATTTTTAAAATTCTAATAATCTTCATCTCAAATGTAGCACTAGTATTTCTAAGTGTAAAGAATCAGAAGTTAATTTTTTAAGTGATTCTAAGGTTCTCAAGTACTGTGACATGTATTTTTTGTGACATGTATTTTTTGTGACTTGAAGCTATCATATAGATCCTGTATTTATGAAAGACCATACTAATAGACACCAAAGGAACAACAATATTCTGTGTTCATCATCGTTTAGATTGTACAAGTAATGGTGACTCTTACACCCAGTCAGAAGCTAATCATTGAAATTGGGTATTTTCTTAAAGAAAGGATGATTTATTTTCAACAAAATATAGAAATATACAATAAATATTAATAATACAGTGTCAATACTTAATAATAATAATAAACAAATTAATCTAAAGGCTAGTACTCCAGTCCTTGCATGAAAGGCATTTGCCTTCATAAGGATCAAGGCTCAGGCCACAGATGTAAAAACTATGCAAATGCTTTTACAAGACAGAACTTTCTTTTAAATCGGGTCAACATATTTGGTCTCATTTTCAGGCCCTGTTGGAAGATGTCTATACTGAATTACCCCAACCTTACTTTTGAGATTTGTGGTATAGATAGTGCCTATTTTAAGATTGTTTCAAAATTGGTGTTTTTTTTTTTTTTAAAAATGCAAGAAAATAAAAACATTTACTTGGATGAGAAAATTTTTTCAGTGGTTATGAAATTTTTATTTTTGTAAAATCCCACTATCTCTAAATATTAAAAAAAAATTAAAGCCTTGAAATTTTGTTGCCATCTCTTATAATGATGGCATCACTATTAATTAACAGGTAAATATTTTGCACGTTAACATTTTAAAGGCAAGCACAGTTCTGCCTTAGATTTTTCAGAAATGCTTATACTACCCTAAGAAAAACAGGTACTCATAGCTAACATTTTCTCATTGAAAATAATAGAAGAAAGCTGTTTGAAAACACTTGGCTACCTTGTCAAGCCTAAAAGAATTATTTGCTGTATCTAAAAAGATAACACTTAAATTCTGAAACTCTTTGTTTTATTGGGAAATAAAACTTTTCAAATAGGAAGACAAAAGGTTATACTATTAATAGAATGACATTTTTGGAGACAATTGTTTTATTAGTAGATATAACCGCAGCTTAAAGTAAATTGGCAATTATATTTCCTAAGTGAGTATTATAATTATTTTCACCCAAAAACATATTTTAAGGACTTTTTATTGATTCTTAGAAACTCATGCTTTTCTTTACTTCCTAAGGAGAAAAAGCTAATGCTTGTGATGTAAAAATGTAAACCATTGGCCAATCAGAAGACTCTAATATGGGAATTGTAGATTAAAATAAGTTTTTAAAATAATTTTTAAATGTTTTCTTGGAGTTAAAGTAAACTCATCATGCAAGGATATGTGTTAATCCTGAGAAAGAGATCAAGCAGAGGAAATTCATCACAGCTCATCTTTCATGTAATTCAGGAGGAAGGTTTATGCACTGATTGATAAGGTATGATTGTTAAAAATGACAGTTCATATTATAAAAATGTAATCCTAACACTTTTAATACAACACAGCCTCACTCTACACAGCCCACACATTCATATACACATAACTTATCTTTCTGCTTGTAATTGAAGATGAAATGTTTTTAGTTTCAATATTTAAAATAAGGTTTGATGTTAGAAATCTCCTTGTGTGGGACATCACATTTTAATGACAGTCCCAACACATTATGAAGTTGTAGTTCAGATACATAATGTATGTCTAATTTCAGTGACTTACCAAATATAAGTCTAGGAAAAGAGTAAGTTGATTTATTAGCAAACAATACTGATATTCTTCTTAGTTTTGGGAGACGGATTTGTTGTTTTCTTTACCTGTTTCACCAAGAAATCAGGGGAATGAGGAAATTGAATATGAAAAGAACATTCATGTTTGTGGAGTATATCTTTTCATAAAACTCAGAACATTGTGTTTTTCACACTGGTTTCCTAATAATATTTTCCCCAACAATTGTTTTTGTCAGCCCAACCTGTGTTTCTGAGACTTCATTTAACATGTAAGAATTTCTATATTGAGTATTCACAGTTCAGCAACATATAACATTAGGACTAGTGCCTGGGGAATACAGACAGGAAAGCAGAGCCAAGCACTCACTTTCTTATGCAGTTTTGGGAAGTGTGTGCACGCTGTAGTTACTGCAGGGAGATCACAATTGATCAATACTGACTCAGGTTTTCGATAAATAAAAGCAAATATATTTGAACCTATTTGGTGGTGATATTTAATTGACATTCTCAACTGTGTTTATTCTCCTCTAATGTTTATTACTTTAAAATTTTGCAGCTCAATAAAGAGCTATCCATCTCCTAAAGCCTTCATTTTATGATTAATCACTGCAAAATTGAAAAAGCCAAACTTCCATCCCTGTGGTCAACTTTTACTTTCCATAAAACAAAATATAACTTATTTGGGGATCAGTTACCAAAAGAGCCAAAGACTATTACAAATAAAGGGACATGAAATGTTAACATTCAACATGTGGTAATTTCTTTACCTCCTCAAAAAAGAGTACTTGATATTATTTAAGAACATATATTTTTATAGAATTTAGTCTGATTTTTTTTGACACCTTAGTTGTAATAATAACCAGGTAATTTAATTGCCTGATAATAAAAAACACCTGGAGTGAATAAGGATTTGAGAATGTCATTTGACCTCTGCTAAATAAAAAGAAAATGCATATTTTTCTTTACTTGTTCTTGAAGCAACTCCAGTTGTTTTGAGGTACTCTACTTGATCCAAACTTTTATAAGCTTTAGGCTAAAAATGTATTACTGTCAATGAGAAATGATTCAAAGAATGAAAGTAAAATAAAGTAATTAAATGATAGTTGAGCAAAGAAGTTAAAGCATATGGAAATATGATATCAAGATGCAAAATCAAGAGACTTGTGTGTTTTAACTTTTAGAGAAATGTATATGCTTTAACATTGTTCCCAAAAACCGTAAGACAGAGCATTTAATCGTTAACTCAGTGACATGGCTCAGGATATGATTCATCTGAACCTGCTGTAATGACCCATTATTTTGAAGAAAAGAATGAGTTTATATTTTGTATGAGAAACAGCTAATTAAACTAAATGTTGTTTCCAATACATTATTCATTGATACCCTTTTAGGTAAGAATTTTGTGTTTTATTAAAAAGACTTCTACATTTACTCAATATTTTGTTAAAGTGAATAGTAATTTAATAAAAGATGTATTAGTAATTAGTCGTCATCTACCATTAACAGTTATCCCAAAAGATGTGTATTTGAACAGTGGCAATTAATTAATATTCAGTTCAAGTGTCTTCTCATCAAAGTAAAAAATTATTTTCACTTTCACCCTGTTCTCATGAACATAAGAAACCAGGATGTGACTTGGTGGCATGGCAACATTATGCTACAGAGACTTCAAAAAAGAAAGCACTAAATTAAAGGCTGAAGTGGAAGTGGAATGTGTTATTGAATGCAAACATTTCCAATGCCAGAAGTGGTGACTGAAAAATAAGTAGAAGATGTTTAAGAGAAAGGATAGCCTTTTTCATGCCTGAAATGATTTACACATACTCCTGCCAAGAGGAATTGATTAGAATTATTTTATACTGAGACACTAGAAATGACTTGCTATTGATAGATACATTTCTATGGAAATATTTTTATCTCAAACTGACAATAATTTCTTCTAAACTCACCTGGATCATGAGAAGCCTCTCCAAAGAGCAAATTTATGCCTGATCTTGTCACCAGAGGGTAAAAATAAGCCACTTTCTCCTGAAATTTTGCTGTTAGTGTTATCTGTTGTATGTATACAGATCCCATTATTTACTGCACAGGGTGGGTGGATTTCAGTTATTCAATTTCATGTTTTTGTTCCCTCAAAAATAATTTATTAGATATTAGTGAATATTATAGATATAAGTCAAAAGTGTAAAGAGAAATAAATCTTGATGTTGGAAGGTTAATGCATTAGATGTTTATTTCGTCATCCCTTTCAAAATTGTTTTCTTTTTAGTTTTCCTATTCTGAACATCACTATATGAATTATATTCAGCTATGATTTTTCCATAAAGTTTATGGACCCAAAACAACCTATAATCCCTAAGGCTATGTACAAACTGGTCATTGAATTATTCTGTACAAAAAAAATGCATGATTTGTTCTGTTTATATCTATATAGATCATTTTGTGAGTTTTATTATAATTTTTGTCTTTAAAAATACCCTGAAGCTTTCCATTTAAAGAACACAGTAATCTCCAGTGTAAATAGCTTCACAAATTTTATCACTGTATAAATAAGAAGCAGGTAGACCAACTCTAATATACAAAATATTTGCATTTATAGTCTTATAGACAAAAAGTCCAGCCCAAGTTGGTGTCATTCACATTAACTTATTATTGACCTTTCCAACTGAAAGAAGTGATCAGTTTCACCTGCAAATATGGAGACATTATGGACAATGAAGTGAAACCTTTATTTCAGGATAAAGAAGCCAAAGTTGAAAAGAACTGCCTCACATTGTAAATGTGATGAGTCCACTAATAAATAGTCCAAGATGTTGCCAATTATTCTAAACTCGCAGAAACCACTAAAATTCATCATTTCACATATAACATCAAATTATTTGGATCCATTCTATCTGATTTTTTTGAACCTTCAGTCCTTGTTCATAAGGTGACTTTTCAGCTGAAGTTCGTGATTTAATACTTGGCCATTGTTCAAATCAATATCTTTGGCTTCCACATTATAGAATGGAAATTTTAAAATCTTTTGAAATCCATGTTTCTGCTTTTGTATGGTAAACAGTCATTTGTGAAACTTGACAACATATAATTGTATTACTTAGAACAGATGTTTTTGCAACCACCTTTAAAAGATGTTGCACAATGCAGTATTTTTACAATGTCTTCTTTAGAATGCGTGAATATATTTGTCAGGTTCAGATGAATTACGTAACAATTAAACCTCAAAGCTGTTATGAAGTATACAGTTTATGATTACTTTTGTAAAAGAAAATGGAAAGCATTTGAAATATAATTTTACTCTGTTTCATATGTATTTTGAAAAAGAAATAAAGTGATTATAAATTATTTTTGTCTGTGTTTATAGAAAATATCTTTTCCAGATTTAATTTTGTGACCTTTAAGGTTTTCTTTAATAAACACTATTTGTGACACTCATTAGTAGTGCAGAATGATTTATTTATCAGTAACCCAATAATAATTCAAGCACTGAATATATGTTAAAGGTCTTCTGTAATACAGTCTATTTCTATCCAGTCTATTCCTGGATAATCCAGGAATTTAAATTAATACTTTTGTGATAAATGAAACAATCGTGTGCCAAGTGTTAAAAGAGATAAATGCCATTTATACACATTAGCTAAATTTGTTTTACCTTCCAAAAAAAATGCCAAGCCCCTAGAAATACCTTAGCAGGTGATTCAGCAGTTGGGGTGTACCAGATATTTGCCGGGTTATTTGTGTGCTTGCGCTTTGCCTCCAATTTTCAAAACATTTTCAAGTGTATAGGTGTAGCAACTAGTTTTAGATAGTAAACAGGGCACTGACTCAAAATTGTAACTGTTGATAAATCAGATGTTCTATACCTAGAGTAATTTTATGTATAATATGTATGTGCCCAGGAGTGGTGACTCACACCTGTAATCGCGTCAATTTGGGAGACTGAGACAAGTAGATCACCTGAGATCAGGAGCTCAAGACCAGCCTGGCCAACGTGGTGAAACCCCATCTCTACTAAAAATACAAAAATATAGCCAGGTGTGATGGCAGATGCCTGTATTCTCAGCTACTTGGAGGCTGAGGCAGGAGAATCATTTGAACCTGGGAGGCAGAGGATGCAGTGAGCTGAGATGGTACCACTGCATTCCAGCCTGGGCAGCAAGAGCAAAGAGTGAAACTTCATCTCAAAAAAAGAAGAAAAAAATTGTGTGTGTGTGTGTGTGTGTGTGTGTGTGTGTGTATTTGTGTGTGTGTATATATATCTCTTCCTGTCTGGCCTTGTTTAAATCCCTATATCCAAGCAGTATGAAGAGCCTGAATGAAATCTAAGTTGGTGCTTTAAAAGAGGAGCCAGATTGTCACTTTTAAAGTTTTTCTTGGGAGTATTCCCAAATTTCTTCCCAGGAAGTGTTGATATTCCACCAGTTTAAAATTTATATTCCCACTAACAATATATGAGAGCTTCCAACTATGCTTATTCATAATTGGAATTATTATTTGAATCTGCCAATTTGAACTTGAGAAAAATGTTTTAATTTCTATTTCCTTTTTTCTAGCGAGATTTGTCATATTTTACATAATGATTGGCAATTTGGATTTTATTAAGTCTTTTCCCATTCTTCCATTGTAATTTTCTTCCTTATTTATTTTTAGAGGTTTTTATTTCAGTTTTGAATGCAGCTAAATTTTTTCATATAACCATATCTTAAACTAATCATTCTTCAAAGGATATGTCATAATATTAGGCTATAATCTATGAAGGATGTTTATACAACATATATAAATAAAAAACCATATTGAAATATAAGTGTGAGGAAATGTAAAGCAAAGTTTAAGCAAAAGTTAGCCTCTCCTGAAAAGCATGAGTTCTTATCCTTGAAAATTTCCGGGATGATGTCAGGCTGTCACCCACCAGTGTGTCTGAAAGAAGTAGAAAAAATTCTTTTCACGGATAACCCATTATTTATGCTATTGTTTAAAAATCCCTTGTTAAAAAAAAAAAAACTCTTTTTGTGCCAATTTGAATCGTTTTTATTCTATCTACTTGTACAGTGACACAGAATGCAGTAAAGTTGTATGCATTAATGTCCACAGAGAATAAGACCAAAAATCTAAACAGAAGCCACAGATAGGACCCTTGACAAGTAGTTTCCATTTTCATGCTGCAGTTAGAATTTTTTAAAAAAACATTTTTCTCCAGGTGAAAAAAAATCATCCAACTTTCAACTATAAATATAAAATATGTGAACAGAAATGAATCCCCATTATGAATCTATTTAGTGAGTCTGATTAGGTTGTGTGCATTTTCATGAGCAAGTAATTTTTTATTAATTTTAGAACATACATGAGTAAAAACCTTACCTTAAATGGGAAGCTAGACCTGAGTTGGTAACAGAAACTCAAGCCAGAAAGTGAAGGAGCTAATAGATAAAAATCATACTGAGAACACAAGGTACAAAAAGGCCACAAATTACACAGTCCAGGAGGAATAGAACAGCCTGTGATCTGTATAAATGGTGCTTCCAGGAGCTCACAACTCTGACCACCTCAAATTAGTAAATAATAAGGCATAAGTAGCGCTAATAGATACAGAGTTAACCAGAAGCTAAAGTTCAGAATTAAAGGGGAGATTTTTTTTCTACTGGACATATTACCTAAAACATACAAAATATGTGCTATGCATCAAGCACTGTGTTCATTACCTACCATATTCCTAATCTCTGTGTACAAAATCTCTGTGATTTATTATTGTGACCATTTAAAAATGGTGGAATTGAGGCTCAGATTGAGTAAGTGGATATACCCATAAGTTAATGGCAGAGCACAACCTTGCGAACATGGCTAACTCATTCCTAAATCAGGGCTTTTATTCTCTACAAGGCATGAGATATAACAACTAATATTGATACAATTTTAAAACAGTTTCACATATACTGTTTCTTAATTCTTACCACAAGGCATGTGGATTTCATCACCCCCATTTAACAGAGAAGCTAATCGTGGTCAACAGAGATCAAATCAAAGCCAGGATCTTGTAATAGACTATAGAGCTGGGCCTCAAATCTAGGTCTTCAGCACTCCAACTACATGCACATTTTATGACCTGTTGCTTTTCTAGTTGCCTTCATACCATGAAACAAAATAATACTTAAAGGTATTTTGCCTCTTTAGGCAAATCACTTAGATGAAAGTCATGTTAACCTTATTACCACTTACTTTACTCATCTATAAATTGAGATTAGTTTTTTCTGCCTGACCTACCACTTAGTTAATGTATGTGCCATCTTGTAATATATAAAATATTCTGCAAATAGTAGGTACTAGTTTTTGCACCAACATCATTCCCATCATTAATAGGAAGAACCCATGGATGGGATATTTTTAAAAGCCTAAGATAAGTGTTTATGCAGATGGAGTGGCTAAGAAGGGAGTAAATGCCAAATTGACCCTGACCTGAAAGAAAAAAAAAAGCCATGAAGAGTAGAAAAGGAGCCTAGTCAATAGGCTCAAGTTCTATAGACTCCTGTTAATCATATTCAATTAAAAACAGTCTCTCCCATTGCCACTATTATAGCTCAGGCCATGAAACCTCTTTTCTGCATTTTATAAATCTTGCTAATTGGTTTAAAAATCTCTAGATTCTCGTAGAGGACACTCGCTCTCCACTATACAGCTCCATCTCCAGGAAATGCATCTCTGAGCATCCCATACCTTTACTAAAAACCCTACATGGATCTTAAGAAGAAAAAAAGAGTGGGAGTGGAACAACTGGAAATCCAAAAAGAAAAACCTCATATCACACATAAAAATTAATTCCATCTATGTCACAACTAAATGGATACCTTAAACCTATAACTCTTCTGGAAGAGCAAGCAGGATATCTTTGTGACCCTGGAGTAGGCACACCTGGCCAAAGCTTTCTAGTTTCTTAGAACTGACCAAAGACAATTATAGAAACACACTAAAGCAAAGGTTTAAATTTCCTCCAAATGGACCAGCAAAGCAATTCAGAGTTTCAAAGCAACTCTAATCAAAACAGCAAGTTTTCTGTTTGTTTGTTTTTGTTTTAATGGAGCCTGTCAAGCTGATTCTTAAATGCATATGGATAAGTAAAGGTCTGTGAACAGACATTCTGCTGAAAAGAAAAGAGTTGCGATTTCACCTAAAAAAACAAAATCATCCTCATCCTGAAGCTATAGTCATCAAAACAATATGGTGCAGCATGAAGTTAGGAAAATTGACAAAATAAAGAGAGTAAAACTATGCCACATAAATATGGAAATTATATATAACAGAAAGGACATATTAAGCTGTGAAAAAACAATGAAACTAATAACTGCAGTTTTTAAAAATGGAAAAATATAAACATGCATCCTGTTTTCAATTTACATAATAAATTCAACTTCAAGTGGCATTCAAATGTCAAATGAAAATTTTCAAAATTCTATTTAAAGTTTAAGTAATTTAGAAAGAGGAAATGGTTTTCTTAAGACACAAAATATGCTCTACATTGAAAAAGATGATGAATACTGTTACATAAATTAACAACTCGTAATTCTAAAAACAAATATTTAAAGAATAAAAATGCAGCCAGATGTGGTGGCTTAGGCCTGTAGTCCCAGCTACTCAGGAGGCTGAAGTGAGAGGATTGCTTGAGCCCAGGAGTTGAAGGATGAAGAGAGCTATGATCATGCCACTGCACTCCAGCCTGGGCAACAGATCAAGATCCACATCTCTAAAAAAATTAAAAAATTAAAAAACAAGAGTGAAAACAAGCTATGAATTGAGGATACAATATTAAAAACATATATAACTAATAAAGAGTCCATAGCATGTTATGTAAACAAATCTTACAAGTCAATAAGAAGAGCTTAAGTAACCCAGTATAAAGTGAGCAAAAAACATGAAAGGTTTTAATGGAGGAAGAAAAGCTTATGGGCAGTAAACACATAAAGAAGTACTCCACCTCATTAATAATTAAGGAAATGCAAATGAGGGTTATAATGACAACAATATATAACATTAATTGACAATGTCACAGTCTTACAACACTAACTTCAAAGAGGTGGTAAACCAATAGAATTTCTAATACATTTCTGAGAGGAGAGTGATACTAAGAGAACAATTGGAAATATCTATTAAACATTCACATGTATGGGCTGGAGCAATTCCTCTCCTAAGTCTATACCCAGAGAAACCTTCAACCATGTGGATCAGGAGATACATATCAAATTTTAATAGGAAAACAGCACAAAATTGAGGAAGGGAGAAAAGGAGTGACTCACATGCCAATGAAAAGGGTGGTGGATAAAGAAAGTGTGGTATATTCAACAACAAAATATTAAACAGTAGTGGAATAACTTAATTATTTCTACCTACAACATGGATAAATCTTAATTTAAACTTTTTTTCTGAGACAAAGTCTCACTCTGTCACCCAGGCTGGAGTGCAGTGGGCGTGATTCTGGCTCACCGCACCGCAACTTCCACCTTCTGGTTTCAAGCAATTCTCCTGCTTCAGCCGCCTGAGTAGCTGGGATTACAAGTGCCCACTACCACACTAAGCTAATTTTTTGTATTTTTAGTAGAGACAGGGTTTCACCATGTTGGCCAGGCTGATCTCAAACTCCTGACCTCATGTGATCTGCCTGCCTTGACCTTCCAAAGAGCTGAGATTACAGGCATGAGCCACCATGCCCGGTCTTAATTTAAACTCAATAAATCTTAGAAAATGTTGACTGAAAACACTCTTCCTAAAGAATATGTATAATTGTAACTTTATAAAATTTTTTTAAGTCTCTAAAGAGTATTGTGTCACTGCAAACAAAAACTACATATAAACTAATTTGAAAGAGCAAGAGAATAAAGACTGAATAGAACAAGAATAGGCATATAAACCAATGGAAGAAAATTGAGAGTTCAGAAAAAACTTTCACAATTATGGTCAATTGTTTTTTAACAAGGTATCAAACAATTAAATGGGGAAACAATCATCTTTTCAGCAAATGATGCTAGGATAATTAGATATTCACATCCAAATGAATGAAATTGGACCCCTATCTCACACCATAAACAAAAATTCACTAAAAGTGAATCAAAGACCTACATGTAAAAACTAAAATGATAAAACTCTTTTTAAGACCGCATTCTAGCCTGGGCAATAAAACAAGAATCCCAATCTCTCTCCCTCTTTCTCGTCCTCTTTCTTTCTCTCTTTCATTCTTTTTTTTCTTTCTTTTGCTGTTTCTTTTTTTCTTTCTCCTTTTCTCTCTTTTTCTTAAAAAAATAAATAAATAAATAAACTCTTAGAAGTTTATGTAAGTAAACTCTTAGAAGTTTATGTAAGTAAATCTTCATGGACTTGGATTTGGCAATAATTTCAAATAAATAATAGATAAATTGGACTTCATTAAAATTAAAATATTTGTGCTTCAAAGAACACCATCAAGAAAGTGAAAAGACATCTCACCAAATGGGAGAAATTATATATAAGTCATATATCTTATTAGAGACTTGTCTCAATATACAAAGAACCTCTGTAATTCAATAATAAAAAGACAAAGAATCCAATTTTAAAATGGGTAAGAAATCTGAAAAGACATGTCTCCAAAAAGAGATACAAAAGACTAACAAGCACAGGAAAAGATACTGAGCATCATTAGTTACCAGGGAAACCAAAGCCACAATGAGTTGCTACTTCACATCCCTAAAATGTCTATAATTAAAAAGACAGATAATAACAAGCATTGACATCTGTATGGGGAAATTTGAAACCTCATAAATTGTTGGTAGGAATGTTACACATGAAGTAACATATGATCAGCAATTCGACTCCTTAATATATACCTTAGAGAAATAAAACATATACCATCAAAGAAAGTGTACATCAGTAGTCCCACCCTTTTTTGGCACCAGGGACTGGTTTTGTGGAAAACAATTTTTCGACAGACTGGGATAAGAATTGTTTCAGGATGAAACTGTTCCACCTTAGATCATCAGGCATTAGACTTTCATAAGGAGGCTGCAACCTAAACCCCTCACATGTGCAGTTAACAATAAGGTTTGAGCTCCTATGAGAATCGAACGCTGTCACTGATCTGACAGGAAGTGGAGCTCAGGCAGTAAGCTCATTTGCCTGCTACTCACCTTCTGCTGTGCAGCCTGGTTCCTAATGACCATGAACTGGTACCTAATAGTCTGTGCCCTGGGGGTTGGGGACCCCTGGTGTACATGAATTTTCATACATTCATTATTGATAATAGTCAAAACAATCTACATGCCCAACAACTGATGAATGGATAACTGAAACATGGTATATTCATGCAATGGAATATATTATTTAGAATAAAATATGGGGACATGCCACAACATGCAAAGCTTGAAAACATTATGCTAAGTGAAAGAAACTGGTTACAAAAGACAACGTATTTTAGGATTGTATTTATAAGAAATATCATGTACAGAATAGGCAAATCCATTGAGATGGAATGTAGATTTGTGGTTGCCTGGGCTGTCATAGATGAGAAGATTGAGGATGACTGCAAAAAATATAGAGTTACCTTTTGATGTGATAAAAATGTTCTAAAATTGATTGTGGTGATGGTTGTATAACCATGTGAATACAACGCTAAAAACATTAAATTTTATATATGTGGGTAAATTGTTTGCTATACAAATTATATTTGAATAATGTGGTTATCAAAAAACAGAGCAAGAAAATAATAGACATAAAATTAAGGGGAGAATTTATTTGGAGATGGTAGCTAGAATAATAGCATAAAGATGAATAAGTAAACTCATATAAATAACTAGAATGGTCTAGTTGATTATTATTATTATTTTGAGACAGTCTCACTTTATTACCAGGCAGGAGTGCAGTGGCATGATTTTGGCTCACTGCAACCTCCGCCTCCCAAGGTCAAACGATTCTCGTGCCTCAGCCTCCCAAGCAGCTGGGATTACAGGCATGTGCCACAGTATAGTTATTTATTAAGGTTTGAGTTCATGGTTGTTCTTTATATTAACAAACACATACATACACCCTTATCTGTTAACATAAAATAAAAGAGGACTTTCTTTACACGAACCAATGAAAATAATTTGTCTACAAACCAAACATTATGATGAGCACAATTCTATAAAACTGAGATTTATTAAAATTAAAATTTTAATAAAATTTTATTTTATAAATTAAAATTTAATTTTATAAATTAATAATTTTATTTTATAAATTTTAATAAAATTAAAATTAAAACTTTTAATATAATTAACATCTACCTTGTTATATTTTATGTATCACATCTCAACTTACAAAACCGGATCCGTGAATCAAATGTAGTTAATTAATTCTGTTAAAGAGAAGAAAATGGGCTAGGCGCAGTGACACACACCTGTAATCCCAGCACTTTGGGAGGCCAAGGCGGGCAGATCACAAGGTCAAGAGATCAAGACCATCCTGGCCAATTTGATGAAGCCCCGTTTCTACTAAAAATACAAAAATTAGCTGGTCATGGTGGTGCACACCTGTAGTCCCAGCTATTTGGGAGGTGGAGGCAGGAAAATCACTTGACCCTGGGAGGTGGGGGTTTCAATGAGCCGAGATCCCACCACTGCACTTCAGCCTGGAGACAGAGCAAGACTGTCTCAAAAAAAAAAAAAAAACAGAGAGAGAAAAATGTAATTTTACTACTTAAAATGATATATGCAAAAATGAACAGGCATTGATCTCTAAAATCTCACTCAACCAAGGTAAAAACAAACTGCATCTGTGTTAATTCCCTGACTGTTCCTATCTAGCCTGTATTTAATTTTATTTTAAATCTACCTTGTTCATTTTCATTTACCACTATAGTCTCAATCATGATATAGACTATGGGGAAAGGGAAAAAAAGAGCAGTGATAGAAACAATGTTGGCCAAAAGCTGACACATAAAGACTGGTGATGGAGTAGAGATTGGGAAGAGTGTTACTGGATTACATAACATTGTTTATAAGTAATCTCACAAAATATTTAATTTAAAAATTTTTATTTTGTTATTGATAATTCTTGTAACTTTGAAATATCAGAGTTTTAAGTTTACCTTTTGGGTTGTTTGGGGTTTGGTTTTTGACTTTGCAAAACTTCTCCTTACTCTCCTGTGTTTGCTTCTCTTAATGCTTCTACTTTTGGAAGGAAAGAAAGGAATGACAATACTTTCACTTTGGCACTTCTACGGCAAAATTACAAACCCCTCAGATGCGATATAGAAGTTTCAAGGAAAACATGAAATTCAAATCTGAAAGCCAATTTCAGCAAACCACTACAAAGGTTAGTTACGCTTCATTTTTGCACATTGTTTTATGTAATACACCATATACAATTCAATATGTGATTTCAACAAACAATGTCATTTTCTACATGGTACACATTTGCCTTTTTCACTCAATATGTGATTTCAACAAACAATGTCATTTTCTACATGGTACACATTTGCCTTTTTCACAGATATTTTGGGAAACAAAATGCCTGCCATATCTCAGATGCACAGTGTTATATAAAAATATTTAAAGTCTGGAACATTTGGAATTATTTTACTCCTTACAAAGCCTCACCATTGTTCAATCCAAAACATGTATTTTCTACACCCCTACTAAAATGCAAACCTGTGAAAATGCCTTAAATATAAGCACAGATTTTACTTCAAATGAATGTTGATTTGTTAAAGATTCAAAGAAACTATTGATACTATTTTCAGCTGTCTTTTCAACAACAATAAAATTTACGAATCCTTTTTAAAATAAATTTTGATATGCAACTGTCTTACATGAAGTGACAGCTGTCATTTATTTGTACATCTATATTTCCATCAGAAACTACTAAATAAGCCAACAGGGATACAGTTATCAATGTCATATGGCATTCTAATTCTTATAATCCTATTTTGAATTTGCACAATTTTGTAGGAACATCTTACGAACTAATATATTGAAAATATCCTTTTATGGATGGGTATTCACAATAAAATACACTATCTTTTTCTTTTGAGACAGGGTCTTGCTATGTTGCTCAGGCTGGAGTGCAGTGACACAACCACAACTCACTTCTGCCTCAGCCTCCCAAGTAGCTGAGACTTCAGGCAGGTGCCACCATGCCTTACTAATTAAAAAAGAAAAATTGTAGAGCTGTGGTCTTACCATATTGCTCAAGCTAGTCTCAAACTCCTAGGCTCAAGCAATCCCCACACCTTGGCTTTCCAAAGTGCTGGGATCACAGCCTTGAACCAACACATCTGACCTATCTTTCTTAAATATAAACATGCTTGACTGAATAAATATATTTTGCTATGAATTTCAGGTGAGTTCTATTTGCTTAACCTGTTGTAAATGATTAGATAATTTAATTTTAATTTTAATTATATAATTGTAATTATTAGTAACAGTTTTATCATGAAATTGGCAATTGGTCCTTAATTACATTAATTTCTAATATATTCCATGTCATCTATTCTTAAATTTTTCAATTGTTCTTTGTATTGTGAAAAACATAATGAAAGAACTCTATACACAGCTAAATTTGCATTCAACTGTAAGAATTAAAAAAGCATATTTTTAAATGTACAAGTGTTTAGAGTACGGCATACTCATACACTAAATACAAGATATTTGAAGAAGTAATTCAACAAAATGAGAAAAGAATAAAAAACTCAAAAATTTTAATAATAGAAATGTCATAGTATAAAGAAATTGTCTCTATGAAATAAAACTACTGAAATAGAAAATTGTTTGAATATTAATTTACTAAAAAATATAGTAGACGAATCTTTAAAAAGAAAACGTGATACGAAAAGTATAAAATGATAACATGAACTAAAATTTTAGATTTCCTCACCTAAAAAGTAGATATGAAATGAGTAAAGAGATGGAAGACAGGGGGTTGAATTTATTATAATATGTGGGTGGCTAATAGACACTAATATTTTAGAAAAATAATAGTTATACTAAATTTACCTAAAAGCATATATCTGCAATGAAAATAATGAATATACTAAGTTAATAGAGGTTAAAAACAAAGTAGTCTAGATCGCAAAAATAAAAACACACAAAAAAGAAGCCAAAAAATAAGAAACCACTAAAAATAGTACATTACATGAAAAGATAATATAGGATTAAGTATTAGTTAAGATAATCAAAAGAAGTAAAAAAACCTTCCATATTTATAGCAAATGCTATTATACAGTATAAATTTTCAACAATATAACTTTGCCAAAAAAAATTATGAAATACTGCATTTTAAAAATCACATTTCAGAAAATAATTGTATCAGTATATTATTTTATAAATTTTTAAGAGACATTAGGATGGGAAAAACAACATCATACTTGTATGCTCACCCATGTAAAGACATTGCTCTGGAAATTCTGTCCCCTCTTTCTCATATCATTATATTGTCCTTATTTCACTCTTATTCCCAACAGCATACAAGCGTGATGCTACTTTTCCCATGCTAATTTCTCTCTTTCTGAGTATTTCAGTGTTCTCAGTGGAGAAGGAAGGGTGCTGGTTGAGAAGGAAGGTCGCAAGGGAAGGATTTCAAGGATGAGAAAGGAAGGAGTAGGAAAATCTTCTTGGAGAATGAGAGGTTGAACATCCAAGGGGAAGGTGCCCCTCCTGCTAGGCAGAACTAAGGGTCTCTTTTTAGGCTTACGGAATGAATTTAAAGTGAGAACAGTCAGTATAGTTGTACTTTTTTCTTCTGTCATGCTCAGCTCCAGGGGTACTGGCACAAAGATTTGGAATAGAAGAAAAAGAGGAACTGAGCTGGAAACACAGGAGATAGTGACTCAAGAGCAAAGTGCTTTAAATTGAGATGACAGAGAGATTGCATTTAGGAGAGAAACTATACCACTGTGAGTCGCTATAAAGACACCATGCTTACACTTTGTGAAATACAGTGAACAGACTGATTCATTTTTTCCATGGATGTTATTGAAAATCTATATAGGTGAACACAATGGCCCCAGACCCTGCTATTATGAAGCTTACTTTGAGGGTAGGAAATAAATATTAATAATCATTCTAATTGAGACATGCAACTTATATTACAGGAAGACTTCACCTAGTCTTGTAGAGAGCTTGATCAGTGGAGGTTTTATCAGAGGAAAGGGTATTTTGACAGGGACATGAAGAATGAAAAGAGAGACAACTGCCTGCGCAAAGATGCTGAGTGCATTAGTAGAAATGAAAGATGGTGATTATGAGTGGAACAAAAAGATTTGCAGAGTGAGGAGAAGCTAGCACAAGATGAGGTTGGAGAGAGATAGGTAAGAGCCAGCCCATATAGTGATATGACTACTAAGAAGATGGCCTTTCCAATAGGGGCAATGGGATGCTTGCAGATAGGAACATTTCAAGTTTACAATTTTAAAGTTTTGAGTGACTAGATTGGAGGTGTGCAAAAGTGAAAGAGAGACAGAGAACACTGAAAGAGGTGTATTTGTTTATCTATTTATAGAGACAAGGTCTCACTCTGTCAACCTGGCTAGAGGGCAGTAGCATGATCATAGCTCACTGCAGCCAGCCTCAAACTCCTGGGCTCAGGGATAGGAGGGGCATCTTTGATGGAGGAAGAGAGTTCAAAACTTGTTTTCCTACATACTGAGTTTGAAGTGACTGAGTTATCTAAATGTCTATGTCAAGTAGATAAATATCAAAATCCAAATCATTTGCTAAGAATAAGTAGGAGAGACGGGAAGGGATTAGGTCTTTAAGGTTAGAGAGTAAACTTCTGAAGTAGTTATGAGAAAGCTACATGAGTTAAGATTAGTGCTGAGAAGCTATAGCATAAAAATAAAACAATTATACCAATAGGCTATTTAAGCCAACAAGAAATATAGGCAGTTATGGCCTTTCAATGAAATGCATTGGGGATTTTAAGATGGAACAGTTTGGGGTGAGAAAAGGTACAAGACACACCCATGGAAGCGAGAATGTCAGGTAGATGGGAGAACACCATTTGAGACAAATGGTCAAGGCATTAATAACCTACATGGTTCACATGATCTGGCCCAGAGGTGAGTAGTGAGCAACTTCTGCTTGAGAATGCTACCAGAGGAGGTATGGTTAAGGCAAATATGTGGAAAAAGCTGAGACTATGTAAGAATTTGCTGATCATAGATCAGCAATACCAAATAGCACAGTGAAAGGGTTCAGGGGAGTCTAAGAAGAGTAAGAAAATGGATCAGTGGAGAGGAGCCCCAGGACATTATGAGAAACACTTGGGAGTGGTTGGATGACTATAGGTCTGAGAATAGAAGGAATGCCAAGATTTTACCCCAGCAGACTCTGGAGGGTGGTGGGCTCTCAGTTCACCAGGGCTGCTAAAGTCTGGAAAGGAAGCCTGGTTCTTTGTGATAAGGCAGGGAGCATGCTTTCTTGATCTCTTGGGGTGACAGCTGTGGGAAGCTCCTGGGAAGCTTTTCTTGTATCCAGTCCAACAAGTTGAATTGCACTTTAATTCTCTAAAAAAGTTAACAGTTTTCTGGAAAAGAAGAAAAATTAATAGCTTTTAGTCATGATTGAGAGCATGAGTCACTTCATCCCCAAGGACCACTCCTGTGTCCTGTGGGCAGATCTAAAAATCAAACTCTCTAATGTAAAGTATGAATTTTCATTTTCTGCTACTTGATTTAACTTTGGATAAAGTGGTATGTACCTCCACCATAAATGGAGACTCTTCAGCTGAGGTATCATACAGTCTTCCATTAGCCAATTCTCTTATTGTAAGTTGTTTTTAATAAAAGTCAATTTGTACAATCCATTTTGGCTAAATGAATCACATGCATACTCTTATAAGTTGAACCTATATCATAAAAGCAATGACTAAACACTTCAGAATCACTTTATATAATGTGATTTTTTTCACTCTGGATAAGAAAAGTTATACGAGTTAGGCTGTTAGATCACTGCTAACTTGTGTGTGGAGGGTGCTATACAAAGGCTATACTTTTGAGTCCTCAAGAGAAGCAGCAACAAAAAAAGAACTTCAGCCACATGTTTATTACTTAACTGAACTTCTACCTGAAACCTCTGCCTCATTGTATCTCGGCCAATAGATTGGAACAATTTAGAGCCTTATCACACAGCATATATAAACATTAACTCAAAATGAATTAAAGACTTAAAACCTGAAACTGTAAAACTATTAGAAGAAAATATAGAGGGAAAAGCTCTATGACATTAGTCTAGGCAATAATTTTGGACATGGTCCCAAAAACACAGACAACAAAAGCAAAAATAGTCAAGTTGGACCACATCAAACTAAAAAGCTTCTGCTCAACCAAGGAAATAATCAACAGAGTAAAGTCACAGACTACTAAATGAAAGAAAATATTTGCAAACCATACATCTGATAAAGGGTTAATATGTAAGGAATTCAATTACTCAATAGCAAGAAAACAAAAAACCCAATTTAAAAATGGGCAAAGGTCCTAAATAGACATGTCTCAAGAGAAGATTTGCAGATGGACAACAGGTATATGAAAAAAACGCTCAACATCACTAATCAGAAAAATGCAAATTAAAACCACAGTGAGATATATCACTTCATACTTGTTAGAATGATTATGATCAAAAAGACAAAAGAGAAGTTTTGACAAAGACTTGGAGAAAAAGACCTCTTATATCCTGTTGATGAGAGTGTAAATTAGTGCCTCCATTGTGGAAAACAGTATGGAGGTTCCCCAAAAAACTAAAAATAGAATTACCATGTGATGCAGCAATCCCACTTCTGGTATACATATATGAAAGAATTGAAATTGATATGTTGAAGAGATATCTGCACTCCTATGTTCATTGTAGCATTATTCACAATAGCCAAGACATGGAAGCCACCAAAGTATCCTTCAGTGGTTGGACAAATTTTTTAATGCTATATATTCACAATGGAATACTGTCTAGCCTTTAAAAAAGTAAATCCTGTCATTTGTGACAACATAGATAAATCTAGAGGACATTATGTTGAGTGAAACAAGCCAGGCACAGAAAGACAAAGATCACATGATCTCACATGAATGTGGAATACAAAATAGCCAAACTCATAGAAATAGAGAGTAGAATGATGATTGCCAGAGGCTAGGGTTTTGGGAATGGTGGAGATGTTAGTGAAAGGATACAAAGTTTCACTTGGGAGGAATAAATTCAAGAGATCTATTGTACGTCATGGTGACTACAGTTAATGGCATCAGTAGAGGTCCAAGAAGCAGTACAGCATAGGCAGACAGCATAGCCTGTTGGGTGATGAATAACTCAATTCAGAGTTGGCTGTGAACTAAGGGGAGCCCTGTAACCAGCCTGAAGCTTAGCTGCTGGGAATGAGTGATGGGCAGGGCACTTGGAAGAGTGGGAAGGGCAGTCTTCCCCTACTGCCAGGTCCTTGGATAAAATGCTCCATCAGCAGGATCCTTTGCTTTAGAATTCCTCATTTCTGACCATATGATTTAATTGTGGCCAGCCTTCTAATCATGCACTCAACTCCCCACCATCCAGCCCAGAGAAACCTGTAGTCTCATAGGAATTGAAGTGGAGTGAATAGTTAATGACAATATATTTTATACTTGAAAGTTATGAGAGTCAATTTTGTGATCTAACCACAAAAAAGTATGTGAGATAATGCATATGTTAATTAGCTTGATTTAGCCATTTTACAATGTGTGCATATATCTAAACCCTATGTTGTATACCACAAATATAATTTTTGTCCATTTGAATCATTTTTTAAATTTTAAATTATTAAGATATGAAAGTCATGCACAATACTGAAAAATTCTTTCTTCTGCAGACTGCCCTAAATATTGCAGAACATCTAGCATCCTTCATCCTTTCTCATTAAATGAAACAGGACTGTAACACCTGAAACTACATAACCACTGATCTAATGACATTACTTCTTTCTCCATGGTTTAAGTCTGGGTGACATTTCTGTAGTCACTCCTATTGGCCACTTGTTCTCTAAATTCCTCTTTAAGGAGCTAGAAAGTGGAGCATACAACAATTTATATGTGTATGTACAGCAGCTGGCATAACAAGCCAGACAGAATAATATTTTTAGATATTTACCAATATGATCCCTTTTTCTTCCTTTCTCTTTGGAGTTGACTCCATCCCTTTCTTCTTCCACTTTCCACAGTCAAAGCACCTCAATTTTCCATGATTATTTTCTCAGGGGAGAAATATGAGTGAGGAAAACATCAGTTTTTTCTTGGCCTTTTTGTTTCAGAAGTCTGTGCTCATTGAGGCATGGAGAGGACGTAGTCAAATTGAGGAAGAACTTTGCTCCACTTCAAGTCCTACGCGACTACCAGTTCCTGTAGGCTGACTGACAGGGAGTTAAGTGCAGGATTAGAAGCCTGGCCACAAATAAAGCGTATGGTCAGGAATGAGGGATTCTAAAGCAAAGGATCCTGCTGATCCAAGATCCTGGCAGTAGGGGAAGACCACCGTTCCCATTCTTCCAAGCACTCTGCCCATCACCTATTCCCAGCAGTTAAGCTTCAGTGTAGTTAGAGGGCTTCCTTTAGATCACAGCCAACTCTAAACGGAATTACACATGATCCAAGAGGCAATGCTGTCCGCCTATGCTGTACTGCTTCTTGGACCTCTACTGATGTGTTCCAGCCAGCACCGACTGACTTGCATTTCTTGAGATTAGACGCATGGTAGAATTAAAGTTAGGGAAGGTCCTTGTAACTGATTTCGGATGGGGATGCAGCAGAAGATCTTCCTAAGCTGCTGGATCATCTACTACATTTATTTTATGCTGGCAAAGTTGGAGCCAACTCCAGTGTGATGTCACCTCAAACTCACTTAGACACAAATTGAGATGCACCCCTCATTCTCCTTTTGGCAGAGAAAATGGCCTGGCTATTCAAGCATGAAGTAGTTCCACTGTTCCTTTACTGGCATAGTGAGTATATCAGTCTGGCCAGGCTGCCATGACAAAATACTTTACCACAAACTGGGTGGCTGAAAAAACAGACATTTATTTTCTCACAGTTCCAGAGGCTATCAGTCCAAGGAGCAAGGTAGCAGCAGGGTTGGTTTTGGGGTGGCACTTTCCTCTTGGCTTGCAGACTACTGCCTCTTCCCTGTGTCCTCATGTAGCTTTTCCTCTGTGGTTGTGCAGAGAAATAGACTCCTGGTGTCTTCTCTTCTTATAGACAAAGGACACCAGTTCTAATGGATTCATGCTCCAACTTGAGACCTCAGTTAACTTCAATTACCTCCTTCAAGGCCCTATCTCCAACTACAATCACAATGAGGGTTAAGGCCTCAACATATGAATTTAGGGGAGAGGGAACTCAATTCAGTTCATAGAACTGAGTATTAGGTTTAGGTTCAGGAAGGAAGTGAACAGCCCATGCATTCATATCATCCAGTCTCTCCCTTGGTCTTGTTCTTCCTGTTTCTCTATCTTTACATCTCTGTCTGTCTCTAGCTCCATCCTCTTTGTATCTCTTCCTGTTATTTTTTTTTCTTATCTGCACTACAGCACCAGGAAGGATCTATAGCTTCTGAAATTTTGGTTTAAAAAAAAGCAAAATTCAAGAGCCTGAAATAATTGGTTTTCTGACTACCCAGAAGACACTGGATCTGTAATATTTCTGTTTAATTCCAAAAATTTCCTGTTCTTTGCAGCTACCTGAAGTCAGATGCGTGCTATAAGCAGATGATGGCAACATCAGATGTTAATTCTTACCTGTGGCATGGTTCTCCATATTATGTTGTTGCTTTTCTCCAATATTATAAATAATGTTTTAGATACCAGTACCCGAGAACAATCTTGTCACATGTCCAGCTGTATTCTATTATCTCGTTCAAAACATTTTGTCTTTCTGTTCTGAATCACAAAGTGACCTTACCTGTTAACCTCCTGTTATTGACACAAAATCTAAATAACATCCATAGCCATGGCTGTGTATACACATATGGCAAAATTGATGTAGTGATGATTCAGTGATGACTGAACTTGGTGTATTTCACTTGGTACAAATCACCTCAGCAACCCTGTCCATTTCTAAGAAAAACAAGAAACTTAAAATCCTACAGCTCTCAAGAGAATACTATACTTATTACAGAGGGTTTGTCCAACAAAATTTGAGGGTTAAACAGAAATCTATGGTCCTATGGGAAAGGAGTTGGCATACCTTTTGATGGATATTACCCTCTGCTCTACTAGGTGCTCTGCTCTGCCTTCTTCAGCTACCCATTAATTTAACTCCTATACTCTAAGGGCGATCAAAATATCATACCCCTCCATTAATGCCTCTATAAGACTCTAACATGCAAAATATTTTTAATTTTGCCATTTTTATACTATAAAACAAGAATTTTATTATATGTGTGTGTGTATGACTTCTCTTTCTACTTACTTTCTTGCAAAATTATAAAACTTGCAGCAACAAGGCCTTGTATTCCTTTATAGTATATAATATACAACTAGCCACACATCAGGATTATAAGAAATACTTTTTGCTTGATTTGATATTGAGAATTGTTAGTACAATTAATAATATCCCTCTGAATTCTTAATTGCACAAAAAATGCTAAAAAAAACATGATTATATTAACAGGGTCAATAAACCATAGAGGGACCAGAAATAGCACAATGTAGGACTCAATTTTTCGTAGTATAGTCTTGTTTTTAATTGTTTCAAATCTTTTATTTTCTGTTTGATTTTGGAAATAAAAAATGGATAAAAATTATTCTGTTTATGTAAAATGTATTATTTTATTATTATAAACATAAATTGTCAAAACCTGATTCTTGCTGTGCAGCTTATTACCATTATTTGATTTCCCCTGGAGAAAACTAATGAAAGGGCACTCCCTAGAATTTGTAATGGTAAATTTCTGCAACAAAAAAATTGTTATGCTGTTGTTTTTCCTCCAGGAAATATTCAGTGTTCTCTCTAGCAAAGAATTTAGTTGCAAGAAACCATGAAATTTTAATCACAGAAAAAACCCTCTCAGCTTGGTAGTCAGCACTAGCACAAAGAATAGAGATTTTCTAAAACTGGAAATCAAAGGTAATCATAATGAAGTAAGGGGAAATGGAGAGTTTGAGATAGGATATCATTGGCATTTGGCTGGATTTTAGATCAGATTCCCTGTGGAACTGGTACTGGACAATGCTGTGAGTATAAATAAAGATACTAATGACATTTTTGTGGGCCTAATTTCTAGGAAAATTAGAAACGAGAAGGATAACTCGATAAGAGGTGAGGTAACTATGGAGTAACTCACCAAGAGAACTATAATCAGAGTAAGAATGTCTAAAAATATCCATGCTCTATTTCTAAATGAGACTCAAAAATCAAAGTGAATCATATAAATGCAATGATATCCATATTTTTCATTTGGGTTTAATTGTAAAAGTAATTCAAAGCATGATGCAGTGACTAAAATCACATGAAACCAATGAAGGACCAATGTGTTTAGAACCAATCTTTCTCATATACATGCTGCATGTCCAAAGGGGAATAGAATAAGTTGTACATTAATATAAACGAGAGTAAAGGACAAGATCTAGAATGATGGTGGGGAAAGCAACAAATGGAGGGTTCAAAAAGGCTAACAGCCTGTAAGAGCCTGTCTGACTATGGCCTCATGGGCAGCAAAGCTCATCACTATGGTTGGGAATCTCTGGACTTACTGAGTGGTTATGCAACTGCATGATGATATGGTTAGAACATGTGTCCTCTCCAAATCTCATGTTGAAATATGGTCTCTAGTATTGAAGGTGGGGCCTGGTAGGAGGTGCTTGGATCATAAGGGCAGATCCCTCGTGAATGGCTTGTCACTATCTCATTGGTGATGAGGGAGTTCTTGCGTTGAGTTCACAGATCTGGTTGTTTAAAATTGTGTGGCATCTCCCCCACTGCTTGCTCCTGCTCCTGCCATGTGAGATGGCTTCTCCCCTTTCCCCTTCCATCATGATTGTAAGCTTCCAGAGGCCTCCCCAGAAGCAGATGCCAGAACTCTGCTTCTTGTCCAGCCTCCAGAACATTGAGCCAATTAAATCTCTTCTTAAAAATTACCCAGTCTCAAGTATTTCTTTATAGCAATGCAAAAATGACCTAATATACATGGATTCCCACATTCCTTTTGCCTTATGCTAGGATTTATACTTAAATTTGGACCATGCCTACACCTCCAACAGGCATTGAACGACTTCATATTTTATGCTTAAAGAAGTATAAATATGTAAATTCCAAGAGCCACTACATTCTCTGAAAGTCAAATTGGTTAGTTTTTTTAAAACAAATAAATAAGTGAGAATTATAGAGTGAAAAATGCCTATGAAAACAAGGAAATAAGGCACTGGGTATTATCATCACAAAGAGTACACTGAGTTAAAAATAATTTCAGTTTGATATTAAAAACTATTTGATAATCATACAGTTCATGTGATTAACACAGTTATCATATGTCTCAAATAAATATGCCTCAAATTAAATTGTCTTGATATAACCTTATCCAAAAAGTTTACTCTCCTGTTTGTTTTTTATACCAATGACTTTTATTAAGGCAAAGAAATAATAAAAATCACAGATAAGGTGAAATATATACCTATATATGGATATATGGCCAGCATATATTATTTTTTCATGTTTTGTTTCTAAGTTTAGAGCACTAACGTATTTTTCTAACTATATAATTCTCTAGGAATTCTGGCATATTAAAGTTCAGGCAGAAACAATAAAGGAAAACATTCTTTAAAGAAATTTAAAGCCAATAATAAAGTTTTGAAATTAAAATATCCCAATCTTATAGTTCTTTCTCTAAGTGTTTTCAGTGGGACAAAAACTTTTGAAGATGGCAATATTTTTTTTTAAGTGAAAGCAAGTTTATTAAGAAAGTAAAGGAATAAAGAACGGCTACTCCATAGGCAGAGCAGCCCTGAGGGCTGTTGATTACCCAGTTTTATGGTTATTTCTTGATTCTATGCTAACAAGGGGTGGATAGTTTGTGCATCCCCTTTTAGACCATGTAGGGTAACTTCCTGACATTGCCATGGCATTTGTAAACTGCCATGGCGCTGGTAGGACTGTAGCAGTGAGGGTAACCAAAGATCGCTCTCATTGCCATCTTGGTTTCAGTGGGTTTTAGTCGGCTTCTTTATACACATATATATGTGTGTGTATATATATACAGACACATATGTATATATATACTTATATATATACAGACACATATGTATATATATACTTATATATATACAGACACATATGTATATATATACTTATATATATACAGACACATATGTATATATATACTTATATATATACACGTTCTGCACATGTATCCCAGAGCTTAAAGCATATATATGTCTTGACAGGCCCCGGTGTGTGATGTTTTCCTCCCTGTTCCCATATGTTCTCATTGTTCAACTCCCACTTATGAGTGAGAATATGCAGTGTTTGGTTTTCTGTTCCTGTGCTAGTTTGCAGCGAATGATGCCTTCCAGCTTCATCCATGTCCCTGCAACAGACATGAACTCATTCTTTTTTAAGGCTGCATAGTATCCCATGGTAAATATGTGCCACATTTTCTTTATCCAGTCTATCATTAATGGACATGTGGGTTGGTTCCAAGTCTTTGCTATTGCAAATACTGCTGCAATAAACATACGTGTGCATGTGTCTTTGTAGCAGAATGATTTATAATCCTTTGGGTATATACTCAGCAATGGGATTGTTGGGTCAAATGGTATTTCTAGTTCTAGATCCTTGAGGAATAGCCACACTGTCTTCCACCACGGTTGAACTAATTTACACTGCCACCAAATGTGTAAAAGCATTCCTATTTCTCCACATCCTCTACAGCATCTGTTGTTTGCTTTTAAATGATCACCATTCTAACTGACATAAGATGGTATCTCATTGTGGTTTTGATTTGTATTTCTCTAGAGATCAATGATGATGAGCTTTTTTCATATGTCTTTTGGCCGCATAAATGTCTTCTTTTGAGAAGTGTCTGTTCATATCCTTTGCCCACTTTTTGATGGGGTTGTTGGTAGCACTGAATCTGTAATCACTTTGGGCAGTATGGCCGTTTTCATAATATTAGTTCTTCCTATCCATGACCATGGAATGTTTTTCCATTTGTTTGTGTCCTCTCTTATTTCCTTGTGCAGTGGTTTGTAGTTCTCCTTGAAGAGATCCTTCATATCCCTTGTACATTGTATTCTTAGGTATTTTATTATCTTTGTAGCAACTGTGAATGGGCATTCACAATTTGCTGAAGTTGCTTATCAGCTTAAGGAGTTTATGGGCTGAGATCATGGGGTTTTCTAAACGTATAATCATGTCATCTGCAAACAGAGATAATTTGACTTCCTTTTTGGATATCCTTTATTTCTTTCTCTTGTCTAATTGCCCTGGCCAGAAATTCCAAGACTATGTTGAATAGGAGTCATGGCAGAGGGCATCCTTGTCTTGCGCCAATTTTCAAAGAAAATGCTTCTACCTTTTGCCCATTCAGTATGATATTGGCTGTGGGTTTATCATAAATAACTCTTAATATTTTGTGACATGTTCCATCAATGCCTAATTTATTGAGTTCTTTTTAGCATGAAGGGGTGTACTCCTATTTTTAAACTTATTAACACCTCCGAAAGGAGTCAAGGGAGAAGGTTACTAGAAATTGGAGTAGATGGCACTGTTGATTCATATTTTAAGAAAAGTATAACACTATTTGATTAAATTATAGTCTTCTTTGATACTTTAGCACTCTTAATTTATATGTATGGTGAAAATAATTAATACACTCTAATAGTGTAATTTGTCTCTAGAAACTATATTACTGGAAGCAGAAATATCAAAGGCACAAAAGGCATTCAACATGTGGTCCACATTTTTGTTATTATTAAGAGTTAGGGTCTTGCTCTGTCACCCAGGCTGGAGTGCAGTGGAATGACCATAATTCACTGCACCCTTGAACTCCTGGATTCAAGCAATTCTCCTGAGTAGCTTGGACTATAGGCACATGCCACCATGCCCAGTTAATTATTTTAATTTTTGTAGAGAGGGGCATCTCACTATGTTTCCCAGGCTGGTCTCAAACTCCTGACATTAAGCAATATTCCCACCTTAACCTCTCAAAATGTTGGGATTGCAGGTGAGAGCCACCATGCCCAGTCAGTCCGCATTTATTTATTTATTCTATTATCCTTGTCAAATGACTGCTATGAGCCAGACACTGCTTAGGTAGTAGAAATAGATGAGTAAGTGAGCAGACAAGGTCACTGTAGTCAGGTTATATTCCTGTCTGAGGAAGAAAAACAAACAAAAAAATAATTTAATGAAACATCATGATAAATGTTATGATGAAAATAAGGTAATTTGATGAAGAGCAAATGTGTGGGCCCATTTTGAATAAAATAAGCAGTGCAGATCTTTTTGAGGACCACACATTTAAGCTGAGACCTAAAAGATGAGAAGAACAATTCAAGAGATGAGCTAAAAATGAAAGCAGACAGACAGCAAATGCCAGTCCCTGAGGCAGGGAAAAGACTGATGTGCTAGAGGAACCTGCTCTGGGGTCTATCTCCTATTAGGATAAATTATTACCTTGCCATATCCCTGTCCTCCGCCTCCCCAAACAGGCTGCTTCCAAGCATTTTACACAGGTACCAAAAATCTGAAGGAGGCTGGAAGTCTGCGTGAAGTGGAGTGCAGGGGAGAGGGTAGTATGAGATTATCCTGGAGCTACAATGAGGGGAAGCAAAGAAGCAGGGAGCACCTACAAGGAGTTGTGACATTCCTCAAACGCAACCAGAGTCCAAACAAGGGTTTTAGTCCAGACTGTAACATGAAGCTATTTATTTTTTTTTTGACCAATTACAGTAACTCCTGTGTTTCCTCCTAACCCCTAATGACCTTCCTTTTAAGAAATAGCCAATCCAATAGCAGTAGAAAGATGGAAACATTGTCAAGTGAAAGAACAAAACAAAGTAAAATGTTTGAGTCTGGCCCCCGGCTCATGCGAGGATACTGTGCCTACGTCAGAGCACTGCTTCCTCCCTCACAACTCTTCATGCTGAGGGCTGAAAGGATTGTAAATTCCACATTAAGCCTGCTGAGTTTTCAGAGGTTTATAAAATTATGGTATCACCATGATTCTTGATATTTCAGTCTGTCAGTCATTCTCAACAAAATATCACCAAACAGTAGGGAACAAGGCAAAGGAGCAGAGTGGAAATACTCTGGGTTCTTTGTGTCCTAGGAGGACAATTATGGCCTTGATAGGGCACTGTTCACGTCTCAAAACAGGTGAACTAAGACTTTAATACAAATGTGAAAAACTCAACTGGCTACAGGGGTCAGGAAGGGAATAGAAATGATTAAACTGGGTCTGATGGGGACTGTGTCAAACTCCGAATTACATACCCCGTCTAAAGAGGTTAGGAGCTACTCAGCTGCAGCTTATGCTACCCTGCAGGATTACAGATACATATTTTAAAGGGACACCAAAATCTCTTTGGAAAATGCTGGCAACTAATTGAAAACTGTTTAAATTACTGTGTGGGCCAATTTAAAAAAAAGAAGAAGAAAAAAATGTCAGTCTTGCAGCTTGGATTGACCTGCAGTAATGAGTTTGCAAATTCTCCCTTAAGATTCCTTTGGAAGCTCACACAAATTTAAAACCTTCCAGGCCTCCTCCTGTTTTCCTGAACCACCAGTGGAGTCTATTAATATTTAGGAAGACTTCTCAGAAGAGCCAGTAAACAATACATTGGTGTTCTCAGGAACTTAATGCTAAACACTTTTCTTGAGAACTGCAGTTAAGCATAAGCAAGAAAAACTAAAGGAGAATGAAAAAGAGTCAAAATCAGACCTGAGATAAAAAAGAAAGTGAAGGAATAAGCAAAACATTGGTGGAAAGTAGGAAAATTGAAACAAAAAATGTGACTGAAGTTAATACATGAGAAATGTAGGGAGAACAACGCTCATGCAATATCCTAGTGACCCATGTATAAGAGAGGGGAATAGAGTAGAGAACAGAATTCCCAGGCCCATGAAAACACAATAGGGGGTGCTAATGGGAGTGACTGGCAGTTGAGATGAACTGGATACAGGAGGTAATTAATTTGTAGAGAATAGCTTATTGAGATTATATTTCTGCTAGAAGGAGTTGAGATTTGAAGAGAACCACTGTTATTATTAATGTTACACGAGGAACAAAAAGTTGTGAACTATTTTCATGGTCTCCTCATACAACTATCACTTTTGAAAGAATATGATAAACGTGAGAGCTTGATCTCCTGCAAATTGTGATTTCTGGAGAGGTAAGGAAGGGACACATAGGTGTGTGCCCAGGGTGTTGTTCTGGTCATATCTGTATGAGAAAATACATTATTAATAAACAACTCTCAGGAGAACAATAGCAACCACCCAGTTCTGAATCTCCCCACATTCTTTCTAGAGAGCCATAAAATTGATTAAAAGAGTAATTAAAACCACATGATGCTTTACGCCGACAAAATACATATTAACATATTTAGGGATAAAGGGCTGTTGTATGCCACTTGCCCTCAGACTGTTCAGAGGAGAAAAGCTTTCTGACTTTTCAAGTGTGGTCATTTATTTATGTATTCATTGTTCATTCATTCCACAAGCATCATCTGTTACATATGCTTTATTCAACATTACTTCTCTAAATTGAGTGCCTGTTATTTGTTATTTGCTTAGTAGGGATAACACAAGTAAAACTAGTGTTGCTTCTTACATTCAGAAAAAATGTAGAAGTCCAGCCTCATAAAACAATGAGAAGGTTGCTGGCTTTATTGCAGTTCACCTAAAGATGTATTAGAATTAATTTGTATGTCAGAGAGTAAAACTTTCCAAACCCCCTGAAAGTTTCACTTTAAAAAGCAATTTTCTACAGCTCTTAAACCTTTCTATTCCTAGAATTTAACAGAACGCCTGATTTTCTTCTTACTTTCCTTTCCCCGGTCTGACCAAGCTCTTCCATTCTCTAGTCCCTTTTTGCCATTTCTTATATTGATGATCAGAAACCCTCAGATTCTTGCAGTCTCTTTTCTGCTATACTCAGCATACTGAAGGTCTTAAAGGCCCAAAAAAAGGACTGTGAGCTGACTGAACTCCAAGGCATTCTTACTTCTTAGAAACCCAGGACAAAAGGGAGAAGGCGTTCAGGGATGCAATAGAAATGGAAATGAAAGAAAAATACTTAAAACAAGTATATATTTTCCTTTATTCCTATAACTTCGTTGTATGTGGAATAAGTAAAAGTATTCTGTTTCTTCAAATAAAAAAAAACAGTTTCTTTTTTGAAAACCTCCCAATCTGGCATCCAGTCTGCACTTTAGACAAGAAAAGCAGAAAAAGGAGAGAAATAGTGAGAGAGAAAAAGAGAAGAAAGAGGAGAAGGAAGAAGAAAGGGAGGAGGAAGAGAGAAAAGAAGTAAGGAAGAAGGATTCAGGTGTGAAAGGACAATAACTCTCAGGACCCCAAAATCACTAAGACAAACGGAAAGTCAAACTGGAAACTGCGTCAGGCACATGTGCCTCCCATTTTATTCTTAAATAAAATAGCTACAAAGATTTAAAAAGCTACATACATCTCTCACAATTAACCCACAAGGAAACTCCTTGTGGTCCTCAAGATCTTTACCCTAAAACAGTTCTGCTGAACTTCACCCTGGTGATGTAAATTGATAGCTTATCTTTACAGGTGCAGGACAGAGGATAGAACTCAAAGTCATCCCTCTGCTCACCTGAGACAAATGCAAATCATTGCTTCCTCTGACCTATTGTTCATGCAGATTCACTGAGCCAGACTAAGGTATAAGTCACTATTAATTACTCTACTCCTTTCTCGCAGGTAAATTGTGTATTTAGTGAAAGCTAATCAAAGCCCAAAAGAATATGACCTTTTGTCTCCTATCTACACATGACATGGAAACAAGGATTCCGCTCCCCCCGCACCCAGCTTCCAGTTGTCCTGCCTTTTTGGACCCAACCAAAGTACATCTTCACATATTGACTGATGTCTTTTGTCTCCCTAAAATGTATAAAACCAAGCTGTACCACGACCACCTTGGGCACATGTCATTGAATCTCATGAGGTTGTGTCACAGGAGCATCCTTAACCTTAGCAAAATAAATGTTGTAAATTGATTGAGACCTGTAATCAGATACTTTGGTTTCACACAGATAGTAATAGAACCATGTGTAATATAAGAATTTCTGCTGGTGTGATGACCATATATGCCTTGAGATAGCACTGGGATATGACTGTGATTTTCACATGTTTATCTACAGGGCACCCTTCACTCTCAATTGTCTCCATTTAGATGAGAAATTATGTTTGATAGATCCATCAGCAGAGTAGAATGAGGTCTAACTTTGATATTTCAGAAGTACCTTTTCAAAAACAGAGTTGGTCTATATCCATAGGATCTCATAACTAGATTTTCCATAAATGAATTCTTCAGGGAAGAGATCTGCTAACTGTTGGCTGCTAATTATAATTTTATTCATGGCTCCTGGGAAAACTATAAACATTTTAACCTATTCATGTAACTGAATATCCCACATTTTTCTAAGACGTGGCTTTATTATTATTATTATTATTATTTGCTTTCTCTTTTCTTGTTTTCTGGTTCCCCATTTCCTACTTAGCTCTTTAAAAATGCGAATATATTCTTTCACATCTCCCTCAGCAGACATTTCTTGCAATGCAAGTTCTAAGTCTGTGCTCCAAGACAGGTCTCTCCTTGAGAGCTGACAGTCGCTTTACAGACCAAAGCATACCCACCACGGACCTCTCACCTCCAGGGGGTTGCCTTCAAACTTACACTCTCCAGGGGTTGCACTGGGACTTTCATTCCCCAGGAGGGCATATCAAAAGCATGCCCACTTGGCCAGTTTTACAAATTATTTCTTCCCAAGAAGGTGTCAACTCAACTATTCAGTAGATAAGGCACCAAGCTAGCAGAGGGATCCCCCGCCCTGGCTCAGTTACTCTTATTACCTTATAAAAATGTTCACTTTCTGCTCCAAAGATGAACTGGCACACTTAAAGGCAGGATACTTTGTGCCCCTTCCCCCATGTTAGCTTTGGAATAAATTCATTTTTTTACATCAGACCTCTGTCTTGTTAATTGGACTCTACATGCAGTGAGCAACTAACTTGTATTTTGGTTACATTCAAACACTGAAAATCTCCAATATGAGATTAAATGAATCAGTTGCTGAGGGTGTTCTATGCTGGGTCTTTTCTGATCTTTGGAAAACTAGCTAATTTTTGGATTACAGAGACAATGAATGACAAGGTTTTGATACAGGCCGGAGGCAAGGAAATACTGGATAGAAGAGGGCAGTTCCTCTGGCAAAGGCTTCACCCTCAAGCCTGGAAACACACACCCCGAAATAAGAATACGTATTCCTGTTTTAACACCAAATATTGCGTTTTGACCCACCACACTCCCATAGCCTGTACCCATATAAACCCCAAAACCCAGGCTGTATGAGCAAAAGAGCAGAGGAGCAGAAGAGTGATATGGCAGAGAAGGAGAGAGGAGAAGTGCCTGAACGTCAAGAGGAGTTCAGCTGGAGATGGTCAGAGAGGAGATCAGCTGCAGGATGCCCGAACTCCAGAAGATGATCGTCTTTCCACTCCATCCCCTTTTCAGCTCTCCATCCTTCTTGCTGAGAGTCATCTCCATCTGGCAATAAAATCTCCTGCATTTACCATCCTTTAATTTGTCCATGTGATCTGATTCTTCCTGGACACCAAACAAGGACCAAGGTACCAAAAGAGCACGGAGCTGATTAACACTTAAGCCATCTGTGGAAGGCAGAGTGAAAAAAGCACTGTAACACACTCACTGGGGCTTGAGGAGTCATAGACACCCACCCTTAGATGTTACTGTGTGGCTGGAGCCCAAAAGCACTTGCCCTGGCTCCTCTACCTACCAGTCTAAGTGCTTCTCCTCCAGTAAGAGGTTTGAGTGCACAGTGGCCAAACAAATGAGCCATACCCCTGACATCCTGAGAGGGCAGTCAGGGAACTCTCCTGTTAAAGTTTCAGTCCCAATCCTTTCTAACTTCATGGGCTAATTTTTATCATTCCAATGATGTCAAATTATTATCTTCATAGAATAATCAAACAAATCAATGCTCAATTCTGAAGTGAAATTAAGACAGCTTTGATTGAACCACTGTAGAAGTTGAGTGCTGCAGATTGAGTCTGTTGAAAGCACATGTTTCAGCTTTCTTAAGAAAAACATACTGTATATTTGTGAGCCTATTTTATGTAACAAGTGGCCAATTTTTAAAATCTTTCTAGAACTCAATATTAGTACTCTTTAGGAATGAGGGTCACAGAATAGGAAACACAATTTTTAAAACTTTTTCCACTCTCCTTTCACCTTTGTCTGATAAGTTTCCTGCCTCAGATATCAGCCACATGCAAACCAATTAAATGAATAAACATTTCTCTTTGAGAATTCAAAAAGCCCAGTTATTTGACTGATTGAAATGTCTGGCTTAGCTTCCTAGCTGTTCCTTTCTTTTGTAAGTAAATTTAAGTTGATCACTGCCAAAATTTGCATACAAAGAACCTGTGGGGTTTTTTTTTTTTTTTGCTATATATAGTATTTAAGGCTTCTTTGTCTCATATTTTAAAAAGATCCCAAGGAAGGAGGAAATGATGAATTACTAATCAGTAGGCATAAAGCTTCAGATAAGCAAGATGAATAAGCTCTAGCAATCTGCTAACATTGTACTGATAGTTCACACTATGTATTGCATATTTTAAAATGTGTTCATATGGAAGCTCTTGTGTTAAGTGTTCTTATCACAATAACATACGATTTTTTTAAAAGCCCAATGAGGTAGGTATGTGACCTTCTCAGAGCAAATATAATCTGAAAATGACTAAGTATCAAATGACATGTGTACATTCTACTATTCTTTACTGATCCTGTTAAATCTCTAATGAAGTTTGAAGCAGCATTTTAAAGTTTTTTATGTCTTCTAATTTCGTTCAGTTTCCTTCATCTGCAGAATAAATTGCTATGATAAAAACAAGTCCTATTCAAAAGTGAATGTTTTGAAAATAAAATTACCCAGAGGAGATAACATTCAAATTCAACACATAGTTTTTAAGGACTCATTATATGCCAAGCAGTGTCAGCTACTGTGAGGAACATAAAGATGACACAGTTTAGTTCTCCTGGAATTCATAATCTAATGGAGGACAAAAAAGCATCCATGCAAGACAGCCTGAATATGAGACATAACAGTGTAGAATGGAGGAGTTGTGTGAAAACATAATTTAGTTGTATTAGGTTTAGAAGTATTCCTCAGATTCCTCTCAGTCTGTTAGTACTTTGAGATCTAGCAGTATTATTCGTTTCATCTGCTAGTTAAATATTTTTTTAAAAAAAAACTGCTCCAACTGCCAAAGATTTATGTTCTCAAATTTGTTAACCCCAAATTGTTACCATATAATTAAATATAATCACAGCTAATGTTGCCTTATTCAATTTATTTAAACTTCTCCAATCTGCATTTTGGTGTTTCAGAAGCATTTTGTTCTTCCTGGCATGAATTCATTATCATTTATCTGACAAAATATCAAATTTTGGAAAGGCATAAGAGTATTATAGAAAATATTGACTTATGTTGTGAAATGCATTTCTACAAAATTTTTTAAATTCTTAATACATCCCTTTGTATAGACTTCTATAAAGAATTACCATACAGTGTTTGTTTGAAGTTGAATTAGTCATGGTATGCTAGGCTATACTTTGGTAAAAAGAAAAATACAATAAATCTGAAATTTTAGTGATTTAATCCAGTAAGGATTTATTTCTTGCTCACATCAAGGCCAGCACAAATTTGGTACCCCTCTCTCATTTCACAGCTACCTCGGTAACGTATGGTTTCCAAAGTCCCCACCTCAGAAGAAGAGAGAGGAAAAGAATTGTTGCAGGAGTTGTTTTTAAGGGACATACCTAGGTGTGATTTAGCTTGGCAAGTGGCCAGCACATAGTTACATGGCCTTAATGTAACTTTAAGGGAGCTTGGAAAACTCTCATGTGCCCAGAAGGAAGAAAGTGAAATAGAATTTGGTAAACACATAGCATTGTCCCTGCCACATAAAGTCTTCAACAAATATGCTTGCAGGGCTGGAGAAAACAATGATGCTTTTTTTTTCTTAATGTAGTTAAAAATCTGAGTTAGTTTCATGCTAGTGTAAAATGATATTTAGAGTCACAGAGACCATGAACCTCAATGTGAAAGTATCACTTCATAATTCACCTTTTAATTTTAAAATAAACCAAAAGTTCCTTATGCCTTTTTATCAAAGGTACAGATAGTTGTTTAAAATGTGGCACTAACCTAAATGTATCATCCATTTCTTCCAATGAGGAAGGTCTTACGATTTCCCTTTCTTTCCAGATCTTCTTTCTTATGTGAATTATATCACACCCACCAGTATGCTGCTATCAGAGATAAATGTAGCCTCCCCTTCGGAGCCTCTTCTTACAGGTCAGGTATTCATTCTGATTATTCACCATCTGTGTTGCTTTCATTGATAAACAGTTTGAATATTACCATTTCAGGATTTACAAATTCTCTTGCACTCATGTGCATACAGGCACACATCTGCTCACAGTTATTTGTGCACACACATGCAAAGGTCACCATCGATTTATTTTCCTCTTCCTTGCTTTATTCTCTTCCTATGCTTTTTTTATATGCATTTATTTGTTTTTGGTTTTGTATACTGTTATGCCCCTTTCTACTAGGACACAATCTGGCAGCTAGGTGCTACCTAATAGTTGATAAATAACTGAGTAAATGAAGATGTTTTATGTTTCAATGTCAGTGAGGGTATGTATCTCTCTGTGCTCCCCTTATATCATATGAAAAACAAGGTAAGAATCTTTGACTTCTAAGTTGATTTTAGAAATTGTGCAATGTCCCAAGAAAAATTATGGCATTGATTTTTTAAAAATATCTTTATTTAATATGACCTCAGATTTCTTTTAGAAAAAAAGTAAGGTTTGGAGAGTCCAAGCAACTTGCCTATAGCTGGTATTACTCATGTTGCACAGCCACAAATGTATTGTCACCCAGATCTCTGGGAGAAGAATTATCTTCATTTTTTTGTTTGTTTGTTTGTTTCTTTCATTTTACTTTCCATAACTGACTTTAACTTTCTCATGGGCACTAATGCTTTGGAAGGCAGGTGGGAAAGTGGAAGGTGATAAGGTGTAGATTCAGTTTTAAAAGTTTTATAGGGAACTCAATCTCATTTGGGTAAAGGCTAGTTTTCAGACTTTTTCCTTCTTCTTCTCCTGATCCCCAAAATGGCATCTGGATGCATGTAAGAGCTTAAGAAATCTGTTGTTGATGGAAGAAGGGATGTCAGAGAAATGCTTTCTCTCTGGTATTTTCCAAGTTCTGGGATAGGTTTGGTTCATGACTGGTGTCTACTTACATGGGACTGCTCATCCAGGCTTTCAGAGAATTTCCATGTACCTGACACTAAAGTCTGCAGCCCTGGCCCTTTATCTCTAATCACGAAGCTCCTGTATAACATGCTGGTTTTTTTCCCTACCCTGATTCCTCCTGGGTACATTGATCTTCGCATTTCACTGACCACTGATCAGATTCTGAATGAACTTGTGGACCCCACGCCCCAGTAACCTGCAATCACCAGTGTTGTGACATCTTTAGCCAGCCAACTCTAATCACCAATAATGGAAATGCCAGGATTTTCTTAGAAGCCTATAACCTTTCCAGATTCTGTATCAGGAAAAAAGTTACTAGCACCAAATCTATTGAGTCTCTTAAATTCATGTGGATGTTTGCATGGCACCATTCCACAAAGAGCCACAAAGTTTGTGTATTGGGTGGAAGGGGAAGAGTCACTATTGTGTGAGGGTTGGGAGGACATTGGAGTCCAACATCTCTCTGACTTCTGCCTCTTCCTTTTCTTCCTGCATTTCACTGGGTTGGATCAATCTGGCTTTACAATTTCTGTAATGTTTGACAAGAATTCTTCTTACCACGTATCTAATTCACTATAATTCCTGGTTTCATCGGTTACAGAATTATTAATATTTGTCAATTACATTTAGTGTGCCATTTTGCTCTCAAAAGTGTTCCAGTTCAGAGGTTAAATTACATGGTCATTTCATTTTACTTAAAAAGAAAATAATCTGCTTCCAGATCTCTAAATTTGCTTTGACATGCAAAAAAAGGCTTAAGGAAATTTAGAAATCTAGAAATCATTTTCCCCATGGACAAAACCTGACTTTCAAGAAAATTAATCAATCCTGAGGCTGAAGAAAGGAGAGATCAATGTGAGCTAGAATGTATTATCTGGGAGTAATAATATCTTGATGTGCTAAGGTGTTTTATTTTAATAGTAGAGATTTCTTTGAAATAAATGTCTTTAGGATTTCTGGAATAAAATTTCTGGGACAGTGAGATAGGAAAAAAAAAAGACCAAGGATTTATCAAGTCCAAATTACAAGAGCTAAAAAGCATGGAAAAAAGTAGAAACATAGTTCAATTCCTAGACAGAGGAAGAAGAGTGGTCTAAAAAAATGGGTTGGTGGTGCAGGGAAAGTCTCCTTTTCACTGCCCAACCTCCAAACACACTTCTAGATTAACCACAAGCCTGAGAATATGATATTGGTCCAGGTAACAAGTGAAACAGACAGAAAGGTGATTTTATTCCCACAGTGTCATGGAGCATGCAGGTGTCCAGTTTCCTTTTCAATAGGACAGAGACCAACCACTTGCTTTGGTTTCGAGGACATACAGGATCAGATACAGGAAGCTGGAGGTGGTACAAGGAGTTTTAGAAAGCTAAATTCAGAAGAGAAGCTGAAAATATTGGGGGAAAGATTTTGCCTAAAGAAGTTACCATTGTTCCCCTTTGGTCAAATTTATTAAGTGTAGTCAGAATATAGGCAGAATACATGGTCACTGGTTCAGTTCACACACATTCATATCATCAATCATCAATGATGGCTCTGAAACTAAACATGAAAAAGTATGAAATACTTACTCTTCCAAAAAGAGGAAAAAAGAAAAGTCAGCCTAAGTGTTTAGTTACTTTAAACTCAAGACCTTTAGAATTTAAGATCATCTCTTACGAAGGAAGAAAGCTTACATCTTTTGTTTTGCTCATCTATGGCTAAAATAAGGCATTGTACAGATGTATTCAAATGGATTCAGTCACGTGCTGCCAAAACAAGAGTGACATGTCATTCAGAAAACTACAAAAACTTCGAAAGAAAACAAGGTATTATCAAAGGCAGTCTTTTTAGATAAGACTGATTTTACTTCCACTTTCCTACAAGATCTATTTTATCTTCCAAATATTTTATATAAATTAGCCAAAAACTTTCTCAAATACTATTAAAAGCTAGAATTTATTGAACCTTACTGTATGCCAAGCACTATGTAAAGTATTTCTTGGGACATTGTGGAAGGTGCTGTTAGTATATCTGTATTAGTCAGAGTTCTCCAGAGAAATAGAACAAATAAGATGTTAAAATATATATATACATATGAAAACATATTCCCATAGAATGCCAAAACCCATCACACAGATAAGGTGTCCCATAGATAAGTTTGTATATGTACAGATATTTATTTTTGAAAACCGACATATGCAATGATAGAGGTTGGCAAGTTCAGAGTCACAAGCTAGTAAGTTACAGGGCCAGAACTCCAACAAAGTTTATTTGTTTGGAAATTGGGCACTCAAAACCACCACGCTTTACAAGAGGACAATTGAGAGTTTGATAAGTTAATTGGAAAAATTGGATCTTTCCAGACAGATGAAATAGCATAATCAGGCTCAGAGTATTGAAAATGTCTGGCTTGTCCAGGGAATATGGTAAAGTCCAGCATCATAATGCATTTCCTACTTACAGTTTGCTATATATTATTTAGTTGATCACTCTATATTGATCTGGTTTCTAACAATTTACACAACATTTTTTAAGTGATACACCTAGAATATCAGAAAACTGTGACCTGAAATCACATATTCTTGTTCACCCACAGTTTTCCTTTCTCATTCTTATACATTGTTGTAACATCCTTAGCTCTACCTGAGGGATGTTTTTAGAGCTTGCTGTGCTGAACCGATGATTCTGTTTACTGTTAGGTTGTCCTTAAGTGTGCCTTTGAAGTGAATTTTCCCGAAAAGAGTTTACTTTCATTTCTTAAGGCAAGAAAACATTTTGCTTCTCCTGAAATACTGGTATTTTCCTTTTGCACAGACAATGTAAATCATATAACTAACTCTGCTGTTTTTGTTTTTGTTTTCTGCTTTGGCAACTGGAAAGGTGAAAGACATAATTCTATTGTAAGAATTATTTCTTTTTTTCTTTTCTATATGGAGTCTCACTCTGTCACCAGACTGGAGTGCAGTGGTGCAATCTCGGCTCACTGCAACCTCTGCCTCCCAGGTTCAAGCGATTCTCTTGCTTCAGCCACCCGAGTAGCTGAGATTACAGGCACGTACCACCACACTAGGCTGATTTTTGTAATTTTAGCAGAGAAGGGGTTTCCCCATGGTGGCCAGGCTGATATTGAACTCCTAACCTCAGATAATCCACCTGCCTCAGCCTCCCAAAGTATTGGGATTACAGGCATGAGCCACTGCTTCCCAGCTTATAATAATTATTCTTATTTCCCTTCACCCCTGCTCTCTTATCTTTATTATTCAATTTTAATTTTGTTTTAGTTTTATATACTTCTATTTTTTTATATTCTTAATAACCTCTTCAAATTTTTTATGCTACAAAACAGGGAATAAATGAATAAATGTATGAGAGAATAAACCAATGAGCAAGTGAGTAAACAAACGAACAAATGACAAAGAAATAAATAGTTTTCCATGACTTAGCTGTTGCAGAAAAAAAGCAGGGAAATTTAGCCCCAAATTCTACCTTTCTGGTTCAAGGGATGACATGTTTCATATGAGTTTATGAAGACCTATGATTGCTTTTTCTCCGATGTTTTGAGAGGCTGTTTTTCTCATTAACCCTGACATAAATAATTCAACTGATGTCTTGACTTCTAGTTGTAGGTTCTGCTTTAGTCACATCTCTTACATTACCAATGTCCTAGGTTCCATGTGCAAATAAAATTTCGATAGCCCTACTTTGACATTATTTGTAAATATCTCTGTACTTACAGCTTAGGTCTTAGCTACAAGATCTCTCTCTCTCTTGCCTTCTCTCCCTCCCTATCAAAATTTCCATATTGTGTATATTAGTGGTACATTCTTTTTATTGCTAAGGAATATGTTATTATATGAATTTACCACAGTTTTTTAATCATTCATCCATTAAAGGACATTTTATTTGTTTCTAGTTTTTGACAATTATGAATAGTGTTGACATAAATTCTTACAAACAGGTATTTGCATGAATATAAGGTTTTATTTCAGGGGAAGCAATAAATACCAGGAGTGGGATTGCAGAGCTCTAAGGGAAGTAAATTTTTTAAAAAAGAAATCACCAAACCGTTTTTAAACTGGATGTACTTTTTTTGGCATTTTCACCAGCAATATAAGAAAGTGCTCACTATGGTCAGTCTTATTATTTTTTACTTTTAGCCATTTTGGTAGGAGTGCAGTGGCAGCTCATTGTGGTCTTAATTTGTATTTCTCTGATGGCTGATAATATTGAACATCTTTTCATGTTCTTATTTATTACCTACGCAAAAATTTAAATCTGTAAGGAGAGCTAAAGATAGTTACCTTCAAATTTATAGATAACATTTTTATATCATTAGAGTTGTGATAGAGCTAAGACTTGAGTGATAAGAAGGATAAAACCAGGCTAAACCATTCTGCTATGTTCTGAAAGATGCTGCCATGAATCTTAATTGATAAGATCTATTAACACCAGATTTGTGGGAGAGACTTTAGGATTTATTCCTGAGTAGTACATGGTAATATATCTACCTCAGTTAAATTGAGCTGAATGGGTCAAATTAAGGAAACTCAAGCCCCTACAACTCTTCTGCCTCTCTAAGGTAAGAATTTATTGATGCTACAACCTGTTCTTGAGATTATCCATATCATTTATAAAAAGGTAGGAACATATGAAAATAAATGCTCTTGTCTATACTGTCATTCCTTAGATCATTGAATTTTCCTTTATGATTTTAGCTTTCCCACTAACACTAAAAAATAGATACAAGTGACCATAAAATTTAATATTTATATTTAAATATCTATATTATACAAAATACTTATATATTTATTTATATTTATATAATTTATATTATTTATTATATTTATATAACTTATTTATTTTATTTATATTTTGTATAAAATATATATGTATTATATGTAATATTTAAATATCTATATTATATATTTATTTTTTACATATACATATTATATTTTATATATTAAATATAATACATATTTAAATATATATATATTATATATAAATAGCTTATAATAAAAGACATTTGCAAGAGATGAGCTATATAGACCAAGCATCCTTTTCAGATAACCAAAGCTATGGCTTGAATATTTGTTCCCTTCAAAACTCAAGTTGAAACTTAATCCCTCATGTGACAGTATTGAGAGGTGAAGCCCTTAAGAGGTGAATGGGTCATGAGGACTCTTCACTGATTAATGGATTAATAGATTAATGGGTTATTGGGTTTATAGGTTATTGTGGGAGTGGGACTAGTGGCTTTCTAAGAAGAGAAAGAGATACCTGAGTTAGTACACTCAGTTCTCTCACTGTATGATGCCCTGCTCTGCCTCCCAACTCTGCAGAGTCCCCACCCCCAAAAAGACTCTCATCAAATGTGGCTCCTCCACCTTGGACTTCTCAGGTTCCATAATTGTAAAAAAATAAATTCCTTTTGTTTATAAATTACCCAGTTTCAAGTATTCTTTTATAAGCAACAGAAAATGGACTGAGACACACCTGTATTGAAATTTTCATTTTTGCAACATTTGTTGAGCTCTGAGTCCACAAAGATACTAATATGGAAGCAAGAGAACCAGTTAACCTGCCAGTAAAAGTGGCTGCTTTGAGAACCCAAAGCTGTCAACTGAAATTTAGTCCTCAGATTCCTATCTATGCAAAATTGAGGTGCATGAGAATTAAGAGGGAGGTTACACAAACATGCAAATCTTCACTCTCTCTAAAGCAGTGTTCATTACATCATTAATTTATTGAGATGTGTTTATGTTTTTATTCATTTCAGACACAAAGGGCTAAGACTTCAAACTATCCAAAGTGAGTAAGCTCTAGTGCAGCTATTTCCAGTGAATAATAGCTTACTGCTCATCACCTAACTATTGTATGTCAGATACGCTAATTGCTTCCTTGAGTTTCTTGTACAAAATGTGCTCTTTTTAGTCAACCATTTTTTAGTCAAATACAGTGTGTGCATGTGTTCTCTCTCTCTCGCTCTCTCTTTTGCTTTTGGCAGCTTAATTGCAACACTGTCAAAAAGATCACAGCAAAAAATCTATTCATTTCTCATCATTCTCATTCAAATCTGTCTCACAGTAGTGTGTTTAAATTTGTTAAATGGAAGAAAGATTCTGTAAATTGTATATTTTTATAGTATAAATGAACAATCTGTGTAACATTTATTTTTATTAAAGTGAAAAACAAGAGCACTTGCGGATAGAGTATTTAAATTCTCATAAATACTGAGACTATTTTAATGATTAACAAAATACCCATTGGTATTCAATGGTAATGCAAACCCTCTCCCATGGGTTCTAATAAATATTTATATTTCTTTTTCATTTACCTCTCAAAAATATTTTTCTATTAAATGTAACTTCTGACAGAAATCTAAACAGTTTATTTAAATTCTAGTTATGTTTTGTATTCTGTAGTTATAAAGCACATTAAACATCACACAGATATTCCTTAGAATTCTTTTCACTTATAATTATTTAACTGTCTCTGCACTTCAAACAGGTCACCAGAAAGAAGTGGCAATGTCCAAGTCAAGTTGAAACAGTATTTACCTCTGTGGAAAAAGTATAATAGCAAAAATGAAGGATAATATATCTAAGATTTAGGTGGTCTACCTCCTAAATCTACCCAAGGCAGTGAGTGATTAAGGATATGCAATAGTCTCTCATTTTCTGTATTGAGATCTTATTTAGCAGACAATATCATTGATAGAACATGTCACCTCAGACCACTTTAGTCAGCTTTGAAATAGGGTCAAAGTGGCAGCAATACTATCTATCAGTGAGAATGATAGTGAAGCAGTGTCATTGTCTAGGGTAAACACCCAAGGTTCGTTGTCTCATGCCAAGAAAATTAAGGACACCAACACCCACAAGGAATGAGTTTAGGAGCAGAGGTTTAATAGGCAAAAGAAAGAGGAAAAAGTTAAGAGCAGAGGCTTAATAGAAAAAGAAAAACAGGAGAATAACTCTCTCTCATGAGAGAGAGGGGCACCCAAATGGCAATTCTAGCCCACAGCAGACAGCACCAGATTTTATAGTCAGGCTTGAGAAGACAGTGTCTAATTTACACATACAGCCCACAGATTGGTTCAGCTAGGTATGACATATACATAGCCCGTAGGGAAGTCTGGCAACCCCACCCTAATCTTATTATGCAAAGGAGTTTTCCACTTGGCCAGCATTACGTTGTCTGCTCCTTACTGTACACATGGCTGGCCAAGAGAAGGGAACATGGAGCCACCATTTTGAACATGCCTAGTCCCAGGTAGCGTTTTCCTAATGGCACAGCTGCTAGCATTCACTCATGCAGGCTCCCAGCTTGCTTGCCTGTGTCTGCAGCTTGATTTTACAGGCTGCTCTTTGTTCAAAAAGAAAATGATTTAGAACTGCTTTTCATTGAAAGGAAAACCTTACTGATGACTTCCTTACCCTCACTATCTGCCTAAATAATTTCTTGTTAACTCCCATATCAATAGCCATGTGTAACAAATAACAAATCTGAAATGATACTGGCTAAATGTATGGAAGATTATTTTTCTTTCATTTAAAAGAAGCCCTGAAATAGAGTTCAGGATTAGTGTTTCTGTTTTTTGGTCCTTAGTGTTTAAATTTCTACTCATCATTCTAAGTGCATAGCTTTCATCTTCAAGGTTGCTTCATGTTCCAACATGGTTATTGGAGCAACTGGTCATCACTTAAAAATTCTAACAGGAAAGAAGGCAAGAAGAGAAAAAATAAGGTCTCAGTAACTGAATGGTTGGAATTTGTACATTTTTATGTATAAAATTATAGTGGTATACCATTTTAAGTCATTATTTAAACTCTATAAAATATGAATAGCTATTCCACTGCTACTTGGAAAATGTTGTATTCTTGCTATGTATGCATTATAAGTTCCTTGACATATTTGAAATAATTCTTATTGTTTAGCTCCTATATTTTCTGTAACTATTTTTGACATTTATTTTTAAAGCCTGAAAAAATATTACATATAATTGCATTTCTGAAAATATTTCCCTATATCTTTATAGTTTTTTAGTATATTTGACTGTGAATATTTAGTGACTATTCATAGTTCCTTCTGGATCATTTAACCTTCCTTACTTCCTTTTCCATATCTACAGAGTAATGATAGTACCAATGCCATCTCATAGGAATATTGTTAGAATACTGAGATAATATAAATGAAACATTTAGCAAAATACCTGCCACTTTATTGTCAAATTAGTTACCCACCATTTCTGTAATAAATAGTAAATAAAATATGGCATTTTAAGCAAATAATGGGCTATAACTAAAATAAATTTCTTAGACCATCATGTTAGAAACATGCTCCTTCAAGTAGGCAAGTGGCAGTGATATTGGCTCCATAGAGTATAAAATACAAGCATTCTAAGGGAATGGATTTTTGTCTTTTCTCTTTACTCCTATATCTCCAGTGTCTAGAATAGTCCCAGACACATAGTAAGCTCTTAATAAATATTGAGTCATCACTGTATACTTGGTCTAGCAGCAAACCATATAAATAAAGCAAATTATGAGTTTTCAAATTCTGAAGTCAACCCATGGACAATGCAGTGAAGCCTCTTTGGGTTGCAAAACAAAATACAAATATTGGAAGCTTTTGTAATAGAAGAGTGAAGGTATAACAGAAAGAAGACATTAAAGCAGAGAAGGAGGATTTAACATCACAGGTTTGATAATTTTTATCTATCAACTTGAAGCAAGATGCTAGAAATTTTTTTAAGTTTTCAGGTAATTACGCAACAATAAAATATCGATACAAGGTCAGGCACAATGGCTCACACCTGTAGTCCCAGCACTTTGGAAGGCCAAGGTGGGTGAATCACGAGGACAGGAGTTTGAGACCAGTCTGGGTGGGCAGATCACGAGGTAGGAGTTTGAGAGCAGCCTGGCCCACATGGTGAAACCCCATCTCTACTAGAAATGGAAAAAAGTAGCCAGGCATGGTGGCAGGCACCTGTAATCTAGCTACTCAGGAAGCTGAGGCAGGAGAATCACTTGAACCTGGTAGGTGGAGGTCACAGTGAGCTGAGATCATGCCATTGTGCTCTAGCCTGTGTGACAGTGAGAGATTCTGTCTCAAAAAAAAAATCGATACAGATTTGATAACTAGAAGTAAGGTGCTGCTTTAAGAAAATCGTTAAATGTAGGAGTGACTTTTGAACCAGGCAGAAAGTGGAAAATGGAAGAACTTTAGAGAAAGAGCAAATAAAAGACTGAAGACCTTTGAATAAACTGTTAAAGAGGCTACAGGCAAGGGCTTAAAGGAATGTGAGGAAAATGTTATTCAGAAGTAGAAGAAAGGAGATTTTTGATATGGCAGAAAGTTTAGGAACATCATTACCTTCCATAACGTGAAGGTAGAAAATGTGCCAAAATAAATGGGATAATCTAATGTAGTTTAGTAGGTTTCCAGATAGAATATCGAAGGTGTCACTTGGGTTCTTCTTGCTGCTTACAGTAAAATGTGGAAGGAAAGAGATAAGATAAAGGAAGAACTATTAAATACAAAGAAGCAACGACTTGCTGGCCATAAAATTGTCTAGCCGCTCCAGGTGGCACATGATGATAAAATTAACAAATGGCTTCCTGGCAAAAATCAAACTCAAAACACTGATGGAAATTGCTCTAATGATAAAGCCTTCACCGAACTGTGATATAAGTAAGAAATAAGGCTTTGCTGTATTGAGCCTCTAAAATGTGGAGGTAATCATTTTGCAGACTGATCCCAATTTAACAATGGTTCAACTTACATTTTTTTAACTTTATAATGGAGTGAAAGCAATATACTTTCAGTGGAAACCATACTTCAATATCCATACAACCATCCTGTTTTTCACTTTCAGTACAGTAGTCCATAATTTACATGTGATATTTATTACTTTATTATAAAATAGGCTTTGTGTTAGATTATTTTGCCCGAAGGTCACTCTTGCTATGTTTTAGCAAAGAGACTGACAGCATTGTGCCCCTTTCTAGAGACCTGTGGAACTTTGAACTTGAGAGAGATGATTTAAGGTATATGAAAGAAGTTTCTAAGCAGCAAAGTGTTCAAGATGTGGCCTGTCTCCTTCTGAAAGCCTATGCTCATTTGCATGAACAAAGAAATAACCTGAAACTAGAGCTTACATTTAAAAGGGAAACAGAGCATAAAAGTTTGGAAAATTTGCAGCCTGACCATGTAGTAGAAAAGGAAAACCCATTCTCTGGAAAGGAATTCAAGGCTGCAGAAATCTACATAAGTATAGAAGAACCAAATATTAATAGCCAAGACAATAGGTTAAATGCCTCCAGGGCATTTCAGAGACCTTTACAGCAGCCCCTTTCATCACAGGCCCTGAGGCCTAGGAGGGAAAGATGAATTCATGGGCCAGGCCCAGGGCCCTGCTGCTCTGTGCATTCTCGGGACATGGAATCCTATGTTCCCAGCTGCTCCAGCTCTAGTTATGGCTAAACGAGGCCAAGGTACAGCTCAAACCATTGCTTCAGAGGGTGCATTCCCCAAGCCTTGGCAGGTTGGGCCTGTAGGTGTGCAGAAGGCAAGAGCTGAGGTTTGGAAGTCTCTGCCTAGATGTGAGAGGATATATGGAAAACCCTGGATGTCCAGGCAGAAGTCTGCCAGAGGGACAGAACCCTCCTGGAGAACTTCAACTACATTAGTACAGAAGGCAAATGTGAGATTAAACCACCACACAGAGTCCCCACTGGGGCACTACCTAGTGGAGCTGTGAGAAGACTGTTACCATCCCGCAGGCCCCAAATGGTAGATCCATCAATAGCTTGCATCATATACCTAGAAAAGCTACAGGCACTCAATGTCAGTCCATGAAAGTAGCCAAGGGGATTGTACCCTGTAGAACCACACAGGTGAAGGTACCCAAAGCCTTAGGAGCCCAACTTGTGTATCAGTATAGGCACTCAATGCCAGTACATGAAAGTAGCCAAGGGGCTTGTACCCTGTAGAACCACACAGGTGAAGGTGCTGAAAGCCTTAGGAGCCCAACTCATTTATCAGTGTGGCCTGTATGTGAGACATGGAGTCAAAACAGATTATTTGGAAGCTTTAAGATTTAATGACTACCCTGCTGGGTTTTAGACCTGCATGGGGCCTGTATTCCTTTGTTTGTGTCAACTTTTCCCTTTTGGAATGGGGTCACATGCCCCCATTGCATCTTTAAAGTAACTGAATTGTTTTTGACTTTACAGGCTCATGATGGAAGGGACTTGCCTTGTTTCAGATGAAACTTTGGACTTGGACTTTTGAGTTAATGCTGGAATGAGTTAAGATTTGGGGAGACTATTGGGAAAGCATGATTACATTTTAAAATGTGAGAAGAACATGAGATTTGGAAGGGACCAGGGAAGAATGACATGGTTTGGCTCTGTGTCCCTGCCCAAATTTCATGTCAATTATAATTCCCAATGTTGGGGAAGGGACCTGGTGAGAGGTGATTGGATCATGGGAGTGGATTTCCCCTTGCTGTTCTCATGATAGTGAGTTCACATGTTGTTTAATAGTGCATAGCACTTTCCCCTTTGCTCACTTGCTCTCCTTTTGCCCTCTGCCATAATGGTAAGTTTCCTGAGGTCTCCTCAGCCATGCCTCCTGCACAGCCTATGGAACTGTGAGTCAATTTATTTATTTATAAATTACTCAGTCTCAGGTAGCTCTTTAGAGCACTGTGAGAACAGAGAACAGACTAATATAATGGTCTACAGTGAATAGAATAACAAGGAATTGGTGCCTATAACTGAAAGGACAAGAAAGTAATTGAATAATAAGTTGTATTGCATACTCAAGTTCTTCGTAAGTTGCTTTGCAACTCAGAGGCATGTGCCTAATGATTAAAGGAAGCTTAACCATGCATGCTCTGAAGCCAGGATACCTAAGTCCAAATCCCAGCCTCATTGTTAGACAATTAACCTCATCTTTCTGTGGCTCTGAAAAAAATGTATTGAACTTCTGATCTTGTAGTAAGAATTAAACCCACTAATACATAAAGAATACTTATGACAGAAACTGTTAAAGTAGACTTAGACTAAGATTTCTGTACATAAAAAGACACAGAGACAGGTTTTTTTCCTGCAATTCCCAGTAAATGATTTCAATTTTTTATCTTGTTGGGGTTGAGAAAATGACACCCTGAAGTGAAATCACCTTTGCAGAATTATAAATAATGAGAGAAATCTAACATGACTGACTCCATCTTGCTTCTAACCTTACAGGCTAAATTGTTTCTTGTGTATTCTAGTGTGGAGGCCAAGATGACTATAAGATAAATTCAGTTTATAGTTAAATTTAGTTTATAAACTATAAACTTTGAGGCAGGGAAAACTGACTTGTTTCCTTGTTTGGAGATTTAAGCTGCATTCGAGATTAGAATTATGGTAGGGGCTTGAGCTTTGCTAAAGAATAAGCATAAACAATAACCTGCCATTGCTTAGCTTGCTTTTCTATAAGTTGCTTACTGTCTCAGTCATGTAACTGCAGGTCACAAGATTTGTAACTTCCCCAACTATTCCTGTAGATAGCATCACTATTGTAACCTAAAGAGCTGATCCTTCATCAGATTTAAGCACCATCTCATCCTGAGATCTTCAAGCAGCTGAGTCACTTCCTGGGAAGTTTAAACACCCTTGTTATTTCATCCACAGCCAATCAGTTGTTTCTGTTCCCCAGCCACCTGCCCACCAAAGTACCCTTAAACACCCTAGCCTGAAAATTCTTAGGAAAGCAGATTTGAGAAATACCTCACATCCATCTGCTTGGCTGGTCTTGTGGTCATTAAACTTTTTGTTTGCTGCAATACCTCCTGTTCTCAGTATATTGGCTTTTCTGGGCAACAGGCAAGAAGAAGCCATTGAGTTATGACAAAAGTATGGTGCTTCGCACGCTCAGTACTTTAAGCAAAATGAGATTGGAGGCCTCAGAAGTTGCTTCAAAAGCAAAGTCTCTTATCTTCTCATTCCCTCATGTTTCCCACTCCTCTTTCTTCCCCAAAGAGAGTCTTAGAAACCAGAATTTCCCTCCCCTAAAATGGATCATAAAATCTAAAAATGTTACTCTAGCCGCCCACCACATTTCTATGTAGGAGCTGGCCATAAAGAAATCTCTGACCTACCATTACAGATTGTAGACCATTAGACCCTCATTCCAGGAGTCCTGCCCTATGCCCAGAGGAAGGATTGCTACACAGAGAGGCAAAGGAAAATCTGAACAGACAGGCAATGCTGGGCTCTCTCCCCACCCCAACTCAGTCTATTACCATTACATTGTACTATTTTTGTCCTATTATATTTCTACACAGCTGTCCACTCTTCATCAAATTTAAGCACAAAAATGAATGGTTTTCCCTGGGCCTTTGGGTGATTATTTCTGCAGGCTCACTTGTCATGCAAAACTTTGATCAAGTAAATTTGTTATGCTTTCCTCTTGTTAACCTATCTTTTGCTATAGGAATGTCAGCCCTGATTCTTACAATGGATGAGGAAAGGTATTATACCTTTCCATCTCTACATCTCCAATTGAAGTATGTGTTAATGGAAGTTAAACACTTTACTTTTTAGTCACCTGGAAGTTTTTGACAGATCACTGATGGTCACTTGAATGATACTGTTCTTTATAATATACTAATTGGTCACTCCAACCTCTCCTAGCTTTGAAAAATTCTATGTTCTATTCTGAGAGATTTGTCCATCTCTTCCATCTTTAAATTACTTGACTTGTATCAGGCAGCCTTCTATACACAATGTAACTTCATATTTAAACTATGCATCACAATGCAATCTTTTCAAAGACATTTTAAGGAGAAATTAAGAATACAAAATTAATTTAAAATTCTATTGCCTGTGAAGTTATCAATGTAGGTATCTCTATTGAGGTGACAGTTAAAAACATGAGTCTCTGTATAAAGCTGAGCTTTCACAAGCAAAGGCAATAAAAACATAACTCTTAGCCATGGTGGCCACCAAGTTGTTGTTTTTTTTTTTTTTTGACATTTGTATCATATAATCAAACTTCAAAAATTATGTATAAAAAAGATGCAATTTGGAAGAGAAGAAAGAATAACAAGTTATTTGATGCTTTGCACAGATCCTGTGCTACTTATTTTACATTTTTTAATCTGTTTCTCATTATCTTATGAATTATTTTTATTTTTCTCTTTATCCAGATAAAAAAGTATATGCTTTAAAAATTTAACTATCCCAAAGTTACATAGTCACTCACTCACATACCCTAAAAAATTTGCAGAAGGAGGAGTTGAACACAGGTGTCTTAAAACAAAAACTGCTTATTCCATTATGTCACCTTGCCTATGAAAGTAAGAAGTGTCATTATGTAGATGCTGATTAATTTATTAAATAAAATATTCCCATATTCTGTTAAAACAACTGACTTACTATAATCTTAAAAAGAAAAAGCATTAAAGCAGGAGCATTTTATTTTTTATTTTTATGGATATGTAATAATTATACATATATATAAGGTACATGAGAAATTTTGATACAATCATAAAATGCATAATGATCAAATCAAGGTATATCCATATTGTCAAGCACTTACCATTTCTTTGTGTTAGATACATTCTAACTCTGCTCTTCTAGTTCTTTTGAAATATAAAACATACCATTGTTAACTATAGTCACCCTATTCTACTACCAAAGATTACATATTAATTTTTCTGTCTAACTGTATTATTGTACCTATTAATCAATCCATCGTTATCCCCCTTTCTTTCTAATGCTCTTCCCAACTTCTGGAATCTATCACTCTATCTTCATTATATAAATATGTTTAGTTCCCCCATGTTAGTGAGAACATGAAGTATTTGTCTTTCTGTTCCTGGCTTATTTTACTTAACATAATGTTCTTCAATTCCATCAATGTTTTTGCAAATTACAGGATTTCATTCCTTTTCATGGCTGAATAATATTTTATTGTGTATATGAACCATGTTGTCTTTATCCATTCTTTCATGGATGGACACTTAGGTTGATTCCATATCTTGGCTCTTGGCATGCTGAATGCTGCTTCAATAAATGTGGAAGTGCAGATATCTCTTTGATATATTGCTCTCCTTTCTTTTGACTATATACCACTAATGTGATTTCTAGATCATATGGTAGTTTCACTTTTAGTTTTTTGAGAAACCATTGTTTTCCATAATAACTCTACCGGTTTATGTTCTCACCAACAGTGTATGAGTGTTCCCCTTTCTCCACATCCTCTACAGCATTTGTTATTGCCTGTCTTTTTTTTAATAAAAGTCAAAGTAACTGGGGTGAGATAATATCTCATTACAATTTTGATTTGTAGTTCTCAAAGCAGAAGCATTTCAATGACCTAAACATACATATTTCCCTCACCCTCCAACCCCACCTTTTTTAACCATCTTGTTTAAGTTCCCATGGAAATAATTCATTAAGTCTATTGCTGTACCTTAGACGTTCATATCTGGGCTACTTTTTCTTACCTTTACAGAAGCATTTTTTAATAAAATCTTGTAATCATGCTAATTTTTTAGTATTCTCTTAAAAGGGACCAGAATAGTCCATCCCAAAAAAATGCTTCTTTGGCATAAGAATTATTTTGAGCTGATTATTTTGAGAAACTGGAGACACAGGAGAAGTTCTGAAAACAGAGAAGTTACCCTTTTGTAAAGAAAATGTATGTCTGTAGAGGAAGTCTCCATTTGTGAGTGTCTCTGTACCAGAAATAAAAGATGACTAACTCATTACAGACTCTTAACAATGAAGAAGGTATCAATTTAAATCTGCATAACAAACCTTACCCTGTTTACTATGCTTTTCCTAGTGATCTCCTCATTACTGGGCTTCTGCACACCCTTTTATCAGTCAAATGATATTTAAGTTTGAATTTAAATCTTCAAGATTTACTCATTTCTCTGGGTAGCCACATGTGTACATGAGGAATACATGTTATTAAACTTCTGTTTTTCTCTTATTAATCTTCGTTTTGTTGCAGGTGTTGCCCCAAATAACAAGTATGAAGAGAGGGAAAATCATTTTTCCTTCTGACCTAGGATTTTTCTCCATCACTTTGCCAGCCAGAGACCTCCAGCTGGTAATGCCCCTGCCCAGGCCTTACTCAGGCCCAAGTTTGCCACAAGAGATGCCTCATTTATTTGGCCCAATGAGCTGCACATGGCTTGCCCTTTGGTGCAGATCCCAAAGCTGCCATGACTGTGCACTCAACCCCTGGTGGGAGGGGGTATGTGAGCAAGTTAGTGTGGAGTCTGGCCATTCCAGGTGCGAGCACAGGAGTGGGCTCCATGCAGGGCTTGTGGTTAAACCAGGCAAGTCATAAGCAACTCTTGCAGTGGACTCTGGTGTCCATATGAGGGAAACACAGTGGCTCCAAGCAGGGATGCCTGTAACCCTGAAATACCAGTGAGGCTGTTACAGCATGCAATTAGCTCTTTTAGTCCTGTCCACAGCCCAACAGACAGTGATGCATTATTAGCTCTGTCAGCCCTGTTGCCTTGCTCCAGCCTGCAGCTCTGAGACTGGCTCAGCCCCACCACTGCTTCCCATCATGTGGGGTGGCTACCTTCTGCCAGTGGAAGGCAGAAAGCCACAGTGTTAGAGCCTTCTTCGTACCCATGTTTGGTGTGTTCTGAGTTCTTGTCTCATGTCAAAGAAGAATGAGGTTACATTGACAATCAAAGGGTGAGAAGAGTAGAAGATAATTTTATGAGTGATAAAACAGCTCTCGGTGGAGAAGGGACATGAGGGTAGTGCTCCACCCAAAGTTGGGTGGTCTCTCTTTTTCTCTCAATGTGGCTGGGTCCAAGGCTTTTATGGGCTTAGAATGGGGAGTGCATGCTGATGGGCTTGCGAGTATGCAAAAAAAAGACTAAAACAAAGGTACCACTCAAAGGTGGGCATGACAATGTAAAAAAAATTAGGAAAGCATGAGTATATGTAGAATGGGTGAAGGGTGGAGAATCAATCAGAGGAAAGAGTGCCAAATGGGAAGACAACTTCTCAATCGAGTCTAGATTTACCTGGGACTTGTAGCTAGGCTTTAAACTGTTTTCGGCTTCCAGGTCGGGTTTTACCAGGGACCTAGCCCTATCTGCCTAGGATTTATCTACCTCCTACCACTATCACTTCTTTCCCTATACTTCACTTCCCCCTTTAAAGATATCATCAATTTTAAATTTTTCTTGTTCAGTTTTTATTTTCACACATCAATGTTTTTACTACACTTTAATTCCTTCCAAAATTTTCCTAGGCAATTATCAAACATTGTGTCTATGTGAAAAGAATTCTGGGTTTTTCTTGGTGTGTTATCTTCATAACCTTAAACCAATTTATAAAATTACTCTTTTGTTCTTTGGTTTTGCTATTTTTATCTCAACCTCTTTGCCTATAGTTTTTCAGTCTATAACTTAACTGAGATTGAGATTGTAGTGCTGAATTTTGCTCTTTAAACTTTATTTTACCCTTTTCCTTAAGAAATCTCTTCATTTGGTATTTTTTAAGTCTCATCACTTTCTGACTTCTTCAAAAAAATAGGACTTCTTTCTTTTACTTATATTGACCTATGTTTCATTTTTGCTGTTTCCACAAGAATTTGCTAATCTTTCATAAACTCTGTATAATAAATAAATTTTACCATTTCCAGAATATCTAAAAATACAGAGCATATCACAGTACACATAACTATATGTATATATGTAAGGACCAAAGGAAAATGTCCTCTTTTCCCCCAAAGGTTCACTGAAAATCAACTGACAAGGCAGATCAATAGGAGAAAAGGCATACACATTTTATTTTAACATGCATAGCACAGGCAAGTTTCAGAAAAATGATAATTCAATAACCTAGTGTGGTACATAAGCTTATATGCCCTTTTTAAAATGGAAACAGGGATATGGGGAATGTAGACAATTATTTGAGGGGCAGTAAATCATGAGGCAGAATAAATGGACTCAGGAAGCAGTAAGCAAATGTTATGGTGAAGTGGTGTTGTTGTCTGGCATAAATACCTGAGATTCGTTGTCTCACAGCCATGGAAAAATAGGACATGGACACAACAGAGTGAGTTTAAGAGCAGGAGTTTAATAGGCAAAAGAAAGAGATCTCTGTGCAGAGAGGGATCCCAGAGAAAATGGGTTGCCACTTCTGCAATGAAATGCAGAAGGTTTTATAGATGAGCTTTAGGAGGTGGTGTCTGATTTACATAGGCCATGAAAGATTGGTTGGACCATGTGTGTCATTTGCATAGTATGCTAAGAAGCTAGCTGTCTCATCCTAATCTTTTATTATGCAGATAGGTTCTCTACTTGGTCAATGCCATGTTTCCTGTTCCTTTCCCATATACATAGTGACAAAATAAAGGGAAGATGGAGCCTCCATGTTGAACATGCCTGGCTCTCAAGTCAGCCCTCTTCTATTTGCACAGCTGCTGACATTTGCTTGGGCAAGCTTCCAGCTTGCTTATCTATGTCTGCAGCTCAATTTTTCAGGCTACTCTCTTCATTAGAAAAGAAATGATTTAGGGGCTGCTTTTAGTTTAAAAAAAAAATTCTTACTAAGGACTTCTTTAGCTTCACTATTTGCCTAAATAACTTCTTTCTAGCTCTTGTACCAATGGGACAGTGAGGGGTGCATCTGCACAGGATCAAAGGTTGTCTTATTATGCAGATAAAGTTTTCCAAGTAATCTGTTACAGCTGCCCTCAGAAAAATAAATAAAAAGTCTGTCTGGGTAGAGATGACTCCCAATCTCTACTTACATTTCTTTTGGAAAGAAGCTCTCTTGGTCAGATAAGGAAACTACAGAGAGTGCGCCTCCTTGCACTTCAAGAGTTTGGGCTAAGTAGGATAACAAGACAAGGTTAAAGGTACCTTTATCCTGAGGCAGATTCTAAGACCTCTCAGCATGTCAAAGCACCAGTCTTGAGAGTATCACCTTCTGAGCCCCAGTACATATCTTGATGCTACTATTCTACTTCCTTTTTACATCTCTCAACTAGACTATTAACCTGTCTATTCAAACATAGAGTTCTATTCTTTACAACATATTCTAACTACTGTTTCAGAGATTTTCTTAGTTATGTGAACCCAAAATATCTGAGACAAGCCTCAGGCAATTAGAAAGTTTATTATTTTGCCAAAGTTAAAGACACACCTGTGACACAGCCTCAGGAGATCCTGAGGACATGTACCCAAGGTGATCAAGGCACAGCTTGGTTTTATACATTTTAGGGAGACATGAGACATCAATCAATGTATTTAAAATGTGCATTGGTTTGATCCAGAAAGACAGGACAACTTGAAGCAGGGAGCGAGCTTCCAAGTCATAGGTAGATAAGAGACAAACCGTTGCATTCGTTTGAGTTTCTGATTAGCCTTTCAGAAACTCAAACTGAATACACAGTTTACAGGAATAGTTACAAATGCCTTAGTCTGGTTTAGCAAAACAATAGGGCAAAGGAAACAATCAGATATGCATTTGTCTCACAAAAGCAGAGGGATGAATTTGAGCTCTGTCTGTCCTTTGTCCACAAGAAATTTTCTTGTGGGCAAAGGGTGAGGAAGGTATGTAGCTTTGTTTCTTTGTTGCTGTTTTTATTTTGTAGCTATCTTATTTAGAAATAGAATGGGAGGCAGGTCTGTCCACCACAGTTCCCAGTTTGACTTTTCTCTTTGGCTTAGAGATTTGGGGGTTGTGAGATTTATTTTCCTTTTACAGTTATGTGCATCTCTGTTGTCTTATTCCAAGATAGAGCTAAAATTCCCAACCCAGAAAGACTCTAAACTCTTAATTTACCCCTTTCTCTTTTTCTTTACAAGCTCAATATGTGAACACTTACAAATCCGACCCATTCCATTACTTAGCTCATTTCTGTGATTATGCATCTGCAACCCAGAACTCAGATATTTTGAACATCTGTGCTACACAAACCCAGCATTTTCTGAAGGATTAATTTAACAAATATGTACTAATTATCAATGATGTTCCAAGCCCTGTATCGTGTGCTGGGCATAATAGAGTGTTAGCCACTCTTCAAAGCACCTCATAGATGTTAGATCATTTCAGTGCTCTCTAGCTAAAGATCAGCAAGAAGAAACCCCTGGCCACTATGGAGATCAGGAGCCCCTCCCTGCCATGAAGAAAGAGCACACCACGCTCAGAGAAGGAGGTAGCATGTTTCTGCTCCTATCAGTCTCTTTTTAAGGCCTTGCCTTTCTCTGACAATTAGACAAGAACTTCAGCCATATATATAGGTAGAGATTACCAACTCCTTTTTTTCTTTTTCCCTTCTTAGAATAATCTTGAAACAGAAACAGATACAGCTGTCTCTTATAATAAACTCTATCCTTATTTATCACAGAAACTCTTTTACACAGAAAACTTTGTTGTTTCTTTATATATCCAAAATATCTAACTGAACATTTCACTAGATAAATAGTGGAGTCACATCTATTGCCTATCCGGGCAGCCTTCTTTCTTTGTCACTAAAACAAAAGAAATAACATAACTTAGTATGGTGTTAGGTTATCTAAATGCTTATAGATTAGAAATGATTTAAAATAAAAATTCTTCAGATTATGACTGGAAGCAGATAGCTCATGCCTGTAATCCCAGCACTTTGGGAGGCCAAAGCAGGTGGATCACCTGAGGTGAGAAATTCAAGACCAGCCTGGCTAACATGGTGAAACCCCATCTCTACTACAAATACAAAAATTAGCTGGGTGTGGTGGTGGGCACCTGTAATTCCAGCTAGTTGGGAGGCTGAGGCAGGAGAATCACTTGAACCTGGGAGGCAGAGGTTGCAGTGAGCCAAGATGGCACCACTGTACTCCAGCCTGGAGTAACAAAAGTGAAACTCTGTCTCAAAAACTAAATAAATAAAAAGAAAAGAAAAGAAAAATTCTGAGCTATATTTTTAAAAGTGTTATGGAATCCATAGATCCATATTATTCTTCAGTTTCTGGCAAAAGTGAGAAAAATAGTTGGCTATAAAGAAAGAATTCTGGGCTTACCCTATCTAGAGTGCCTCAGCAGTTCTAGCTGAGGGGTTTTCCATGTTACTTCTATTTATGTGAGGACTACACCATACTTCTACTCTCTCTTGCCTTCTCTTATTTTCATTAGAAGCTGAGAAAGTTTCTGCAACAAGTAGAAGTCTGGTTTTCATAATAATATGGTAAGTTGAGATATAAAATCTGCATATGCTAAGCTCTCATATAATGTGACTCCAGACAGGCACATTAAAAAAGATGAATTAGAAAGTCTAATTCTCTGATTCATTTTTTAAATCCTGGGCAAATTCCCAGATCATAGGACCCATTTTGTCATTTCAGTTACATGAGAGTTCAGGCTATCAGGTGTCCTAGAATGTTTTGCATTATTTGCGCCTCATGACCAAGGGTCCCCAACTAAACCCATGTTAGTCATCCCTATAGAAAAGGCATTCATCACCTGCCGTCATCATGGAAGTACTTCTTACAGCAACATGCATCCTTTGCTTTGCGATGACTGCTGAAACAGGGACAACACTTCAGAGTATAAAGCCTCAGATAGGGATACAGTTAATACAGGTCAGGAGCCTATAAGGCACCAACCAATTTTTAGGTTATAGATTAAATGAAACGTTAACTCTGTAACTCACATGTGCTATTTATAAAAATATGACTGATTTTTAGCTGTCTCTTGGAGGATGACTGAGACACTTCTTTCACACCACAAAGTGCTGTATATGTCATTACTGTGGACTCCTATTTTTTAGCAGTTAACCAAATGGATCAGTCTAAAGGCAGATATTCCCTAAGAAGCAAACACCACTGGGTTCCTACTGACTGTCCTCTTGGGGATGAGGGTGGGGAGCAGAAGCAAGTGTGTCTCCACCAGGATAGTGTTCCCAGTGCTTATTGCAAATCAGTGCAGATCCTACAGCCCCTATTGCCCAAATGCCAAGTGTGTTGTTCTCTTGGGTATAGTTACATGAAAGAAATATGAACATATGACACCTGGCTTGCTATAGTGACAGGCAAAGATATTTCCTCTACACTATTTGATAAAATGTCAGGTGCCAGAGAATGCAGAAAAAGTATTGAAATATTTGGAAGACAAAGTCCCTTTAAGGAATATTTTATGCTTAGTGCCAACATGAGAATAAAGAAGTCTCAAAAATATATGCATTAGGTAAGGACAAGATGTTCTCAAGCCTTTGTAACACCAAAGAAAGCGATAGTGGTAATTAAATCAATGATTTAAATCACAAGGTGGCAAGATAATAAACCTCAACAAAATTGAGAATGTTTTGCTTTTAACTTTCCACTATACCAATTCTGTTTCACTCTCTCCCGTGAGACTGAGAGCTCTCTTGAGTCAAAGTCCACAGTGTGGTGCCTCTCCAGCTTGCAGTGTTCTTCCACACTTCTCACTCAACTTCCCCTACCTTTCAGAATTTAGAAATACAATGGCACAATCGCTTCTAAATGTTCAGCTTTCTGCTAACTCATTGAGTGTGGATAATGCCAATCATGGAAACTGGATCTACTCCATGTTCTTTCCTACTCAAAGGTACCATAAACCTGTACTCAAACCTGACCTTCTGTTCTCTACTGGACAAAAGGATGCTGCATCTGAATGGATGAGAGCCCCTGTGAAACATTCTCATAATAAGAGAGCCCCTCTGAAACATTCTTTCAACAGTGTCTCACTCTGTCACCCTAGCTGGAGTGTAGTGGCACAATCTCGGATCACTGCAGCCTTAACCTCCCAAACTCAGGTGAACCTCCTACCTCAGCCTCCCAAGTAGCTGGATTATGGGCACACGCCACCAACAATTTTCTTAATTTCTTCATTGATCCACTGGTCAATTCAGGTGAATATTGATTAAATTCCATATATTTGTATAGTTTCAAATATTTCTCTTAATTTCTAGTTTTATTCCATTGTGGTCAGAGAAGATGCTTGATATTATTCAACTTTTTTTAATGCAATAAGAATTGTTTTGTGACCTGATATATGATTTATCCTTAAGAATGATCCATGTTTTCAGGAAAAGAATGTGTATTCTGCAGCTATTGGATGAAACGTTCTGTGAATATCTATTAGGTTCATTTGTCCTGTAGTGCAGATTAAGTCCAATGTTCTTTGCTGATTTTCTATCTGGATGATCTGTCCAATGCTGAAAGAAGGGTGTTGAAGTTTCCAGCTGTTACTGTATTGCAGTCTGTCTCTCTCTGTAACTCTAATAATACTTGCTTTATATATGTGAGTGCTCCAGCATTGAGTGCATACATATTGACAATTGTTATATCCTCTTGCAGAATTGACTCCTTTGTCATTATATAATGACCTTCTTTGTCTCTCCTTATAGCTTTGGCTTGAAATCTATTTTGTTTGATATAAGTATCAAATACAAGCACACTTGGCCTTTTCTGGTTCCATCACTTATGTGTACCTTTGTAGGTGAAGTGTGTTTCCGGTAGGCAACAGATCATTGGGTCTTGATTTTTTTATTCTTTCAGCCACTCTGTATCTTTTAATTAGAGAGTTTAGTTCATTTACATTCAATGTTATTATTGATAAGTAAGTACTGGCTTGTGCCATTTTATTATTTGTTTTCTGGTTGTTTTGTTGTCTTCTCTCTTTTTTTCTTCCTCTCTGTCTAACTTTTAATGAAGATTATTTTTTCTGGTGCTATGCTTTTTGTTTGTGTATCCATTGTATGTTTTTTTCATTTGAGGTTACTATGAGGCTTGCAAATACTGTTTTATAACCAATTATTTTAAACTGATAACAACTTAACATGGATTGCATAAACAAACAAGCAAAAAGAAAACTAATAAAAACTGTACACTTTAACTTCCTCCCTCTACTTTTTAACTTTTTGTTGTTTCTTTGTATGTCTTATTGTGTGGTCAATGTCTTGAAAAGTTGTTGTGATTATTTTTGATTGGTTCATCATTTAATCTTTCTACTTAAGAGTAGTTTACACACCATAATTACAATGTTATTATACTCTGTGTTTTTCTGTGTGCTATTAGCAGTGAGTTTTGTACCTTCACATGATTTATTATTGCTCACTAAAGTCTTCTTTCACATTGAAGTATTCCCTCTAGCATTTCTTGTAGGACGGGTCTGGTGTTGATAAAATCTCTCAGCCTTTGTATGTCTAAGAAAGACATTATTTCTCCTTTATTTTTGAAGGATGTTTTCACTAGGTATATTATTCCAGGATAGAAGGTTTTTTCCTTCAGCCCTTTAGGTACATCATGCTGTTCTCTCCTGGCCTATAAAGTTTCTGCTGAAAAGTTTGCTGCCAGATGTATTGAAGCCCTATTGCATGTTGTTTGTTTCTTTTCTCTTGTTGCTTGTAGGATCCTTTCTTTATCTTTGACTTTTGGGAGTTTGATTATTAAATGCCTTGAGGTAATTTTATTTGAATTTTATCTTCTTAGTGTTCTATAAAACCTCTTGTTTTTGAATATTGATCTTTCTCTAGGTTTGGGAATTTTTCTGATATTATTCCTTTGAATAATCTTTCTACCCTTATCTCTTTCTCTACCTCTTCCTTAAGGCCAACAATGCTTAGATTTGCCTTTTGAAGCTATTTTCTAAATCTTATGGACATGCTTTTTTCTTTTGTCTCCTCTAAGTGCATATTTTCAGATAGCCTGTCTACAAGCCCACTAATTCTTTCTTCTGTATGATCAATTCTGCTAGTAAAAGACAGTGATGCACTCTTCTGTATGTCAATTGCATTTTTCAGCTCCAGAAATTTTGCTTGATTCTTTTAAATAATCTCAATCTGTTTCATAAATTTATCTGATGAAATTCTGAATTCCTTCTCTGTGTTATCTTGAATTTCTTCGAGATATGTTTACTCAAGGCAATGGGACTCTACGATTAACAGGATGTAAAACCAACCAGGTTCATGTTCTTCCTTTTGGGGCAATGAGTTCACCCAGAGCCTGGACAGGTTCAGAAATGCTATATGGGATCTAGTGGTTGAGATCAAAAGCATTAAAAATTTATCTGATATTCTATTCTTCTGTGACTACACTGGCACTCAAATCACAAGACAAAGTTCTTCCTGCGCTTCTCTGTTCCACAGGCAGATGAGTGGCTGCCACCATCACCAACCTACCTAGGATTCTGCCAGGCCACTGCTGATGTTGACTTAAAGCCCAAGGACTCTTCAGTCAGCTTATGGTGAATGCTGCCAGTCCCTGAGGGACTCACCTCTCAGGGCATTGGGCACCCTCCGGCCCAGGCCAGGTCCAGAAATGCTGTCTAAAAGCCTATTGCTGGACTCAGGGATCCTAGAAGATCACATGGGGTCAGTGCCATACCCCACTGTGGCCAAGGTGGTAGCTAAGGTACAAGAAAAGTAAAAGGGACTTTTCTCAAGCAAGAGTCTCTCCCTATAGCCACCACAGCTGGGAATATGCTGGGTCACACCTGAAGCCAGCATGTCTCAGAACCCAACACCTATAGCCTACTATGTGGGTACCCCTGTTGGTTATTCAGGGCCCAAGGGCCTTTAGTCAGCAGGTGATGAATCCTGCCAGGACTGGGTCCTTCTTTCAAGGCAGTGGGTTCCCTTCCAGACCAAAGTGTGTCTAGAAATATTATCTGTGAGCTAGGGCCTGGAATGGGGACCTCATAACTCTGCCTGGTGCCCTATCCTACTGTGGCTGAACTGGTATCTAAGATGCAAGACAAAGTCTTCTTTACTCTCCTCTCTCCTCTCCTCAAGCATAAGGAAGAGATCACTTTTGTTGCTGCTAGCTTCATTGGCTGGGAGTGGGGAAGGGTGACACAAGTGCATTGCTATTCTTTGTCTCCTCCTGTATTTCTCAAGAAGTCCATGGCAATGGTAGTATCTCAAAGATGAAACTATATCCTGGTGATTAGTAGAAGAAATGGGGTGTTGTTTGAATAATGGCATGGTGATATAAAATGACAAGGAATACATATGGAACTAAATAGTTTAAAATAGAGAGAGAATGTGTAGCACAACAGAAGAGGAATACTTGAATAATAAAACAATATAATACAACTGGGACATATAAAGTTGTATTAATAACAAATAATATGAAAATTATAGTGATGATTAAATAAAACATAAAAGATCCTGAGAAGGAGGTGCAGGATAGTAGAGCTTTAAATGTTAGCACCTGCATAGAGTGACAGAGGAATGGAGGATTTCTCCAAAGGCAAGAGTTCACTTTGCCATTCTCATATGGTGTTTATATTCCTCTGTCTGCCCCCATCCCAAATGTTTCATACAACTACCCCAACTTTCCCAGGACTCCAAAATTGTGTCTGCCTGCTCTCAAGTCTGATGAGAAATAAGCTTATAACTTTCTGGCAAGAATTTCCTGTTTGAGTAGGTAGGTGAAGTCAAGGTCAATTTCTAGGCATAATATCCTTCAATCCTGAATTCAGACTTTACTGATGTCTATGCCTAATCCTCCTCTAATCAGAAATTCTATATCACACAGTAACAGTTCAGTAGATAGAACATAGCTTACATATCAAGTAAACTATAATAAATGTTGAACTATCTCAACAGAGAAAGGAATTATATAAATCAAATAAAGCAAAGCACAGTACCTTCCTTTTATAACTGAAATTGCCCTTTTCAACTTTGTGGGAAATCATTTACCAATCAATTTACTCACATTTGATGGTTTGATTTCTTTAGGAGACAATTCTCCATGATATTTTTAAATTATTATTATTTGTAATTGAAAAATGCAAATTGTATGTAGAATCTGAAAAAAATCTGAACTCACAGGAGTAGACAGTAGAATGGTGGTTAACAGAGGCTTAAAGAGTTGGGAGAGGCAGTAAGGGAGAAAATGGGAAGTTGTCAGTCAAAGTGTACAAAGTTTCAGTTAAACAGGAGAAATAAGTTTTGAGATCTATTGCACAAAGAGTGAGTATAGTCAATAACAATTATTTCAGTCTGTTTTTGTTGATTGTAACAGAATACCTGAATGAAACTCAGTTATTTGTAAGAAGCAAAATTAGTTCCTTACAGTTCTGGAGGCTAGAAAGTCCAATGTCAAAGGGCCATATATGGTAAGAACCTTCTTACTGTTGGAGACTCTGTAGAATCCCATGGCAGCACAGGGTATCACATGGCAAGAGGGTTGTGTGCTAGCTCAGATCTCTCTCCATCTTCTTACAAAGCCAACAGTACCACTCCTATGGTAATCCATTAGTCCATTAACAATGGTACCATATTATAAAGACCTCATTGGACCCTGACCACAACAGTTAAAAAAACAGCTGTGAGATTCTCTACATGGCCTACTGCAATTCTCTAAGAGATAATACTAAGATTATAATATTTCACATGTTATAAGGAAAGGTCCTAAACACATGTACTACCTTGAAGCAGATTTTCCCCCTTGTTATTTTGGTCCTTAAATTCTGCTATTGTTTTTATTTCTCAAAATTCTAGCCAACTATGATCCTTGAATAGAATCTATCCCCTAAACTGAAGTCAGCAAATTTTACTTCAGTAGAAAGCAAGATAGTAAATATTTTAGGCTCTACAGGACAAGAAGTAAAATTGAGACTATATATAGATACTTAAATAACCTCATAAAATATAATCATTTTAATATGTCAATGCCATTCTTAGCTTGTGAGGTATACAAAAGTAGACAGTGAACTGAATTTGGCCTGCCAGCTATAGTTTCTTTCACCTACCATAAAACATTATATCCTAGTTACTTAAAATTCCATTTACATACTTTATTAAAAGCCAGCCAGAAAATATAACTAATCTTCCTTTAAAATGTTCACAGTTATCATTTGTTATTTCTAGTTTTCCATCACCTATTTCTAATCACATTATTTCTTCTACTTAGTGGCAGATTTAAATTACAAATGAGACCTTTATAAATTTGAAGTTCTAACTTCCTTTGTCTTTGATATCTTTGGCAAAAGCACTTTGTGTGAGACATTCAACAATGTGGGTCATAAATACTACTAGAAAACCTGCAGCGAGTAATTAGTAAATCCTCTAGCCCTCAGTCATAAGAAAGTTGTACTCTGTGGAATCTACCTTCATTAAATAAGAAGAAATATGTGTAAAATAATGAAGTAGTAAAATTAACAGGTAAGTGTATAAAAATTATTTTGAATATAAGAAAAGATTTTGATATTCAAATTTTGTCTCTTCAGTCTAAAACACCAAGCCCTCTACCTTAATTACAACCACCCAAGAGCTCAAGGTTCTCTCCAGGGGTTATAATTTTATATTATAAACTTTCCTTTCTTCAAATTACACTGTCAGATCCATTGCCTTGAATGCAAACTTTAAAAGTATGAAAATGAGGAGACAGATGTTATCATTAAAGTGTCTGTTTCCATTTTTTACGTTTTCCTGCTGAAATTTTTCAAGCCCTAGCTGTCTCCCCTCCTGATTTGTCCTACTTCTAGAAAAACTGATGAGAAAGCTCCATCTCCCTGTTTTAGCTTAGGGAGAAGTTCAAACCATGAAAATCCTGCCCCCACCCCTTAATGACAATAAAAACCAAAGCCACTCACTTCTCCCTTTACTCAAGCTATTTCAGACCAGCTTAGGTGTTTGCCTTGTCTGCCCAGAAAGCCTCATATGTGAGTAACGAATCTTTTGACATTTTCTTGGTGTGTGTGTGATGTCATCAATCTCAACTTCAAATCACCTTTAAGTATGGGAGTGAGTAGATGGGTGTTAAGCCCCACCCATGTGGTAACAGCAGCAATGCATTTGTTTACTATAATTGTGTCAGCCCAGTTAAGGCCACCCTGTTAACGGATCTGTTTATTCACTCTGTTTCTAAGTTAAAATTTGGCATTTTCTTCTGTAATCAACCTACATGTGTATTTAGTTCAAAGTGAGTTCTCAAGTTTCAGTGCAGTGGCACAATCTCAGCTCACTGCAACCTCTGCCTCCTGGGTTCAAGCAATTCTCAGGCCTCAGCCTCCCAAGTAGCTGGGACTACAGGTGCCCAGCACCATGCCTGGCTAATTTTTTGTAGCTTTTTTTTTAAGTAGAGATGGGGTTTCACTATGTTGGCCAGGCTGATCTCAAACTCCTGACCTCAGGTTATCTACCCACTTTGGCCTCCCAATGCAGTGGGATTACAGTCATGAGCCACCACACCCAGTTTCAAGTTTCTTTGGCCAAGAAAAAGTGATCTTTTTCACTTGGGTTGAGGTTACATGCTAGCTCTGAATGAATCTGGAAGTGTATACTGTTCTACTGCTTCCAAAATTCCCAAAGGATTCCCTCTACCAACTCATCTGCACCATGATCTCTTTATGCATTTATCTAAATAGACACATGGTTCCCATCTTCTATCCAGAGTCTAAATTTATCTCATATAATTTACCTCTTGCTGTAATTATCTATAAGTAGTGGCATTTTAACATAAAGTCACATCATATCTCTTACATGCCCAGTGAAGCTACATCATTTTCTGGGGTAAATGCCTAGGGTTCACTGTCTCATGCCACGAAGTCTTAACAACACAGACACACAAACATGGAGTGGGTAAGGAGCGGAAAGTGGGTAATAGGCAGAAGAAAAGAGAGAAGAGAGCAAGTATCTCTCTCTTGTGATAGACATCTGAAAAGGGAAAACTGGCAGACTGCGGCAGATTTTATAGGCAGGGTTGAGGAGGCAGTGTCTAATTTACTAGGACCCACAGATTGGTTTAAGCAGGTATGATGTTTACATTTACTTAGGGCAGGGAAGGCTGGTCACCCCACCCTACTCTTATTTTGTAAATGGGCTTTCCACTTGATCAGCGCCATCTTGTCTCTTCGTCACTGGCAAAGAGAAGATGGAGTCACCATTTTTATCATGCCTAGTCCCAGATAGCATTTTTTCCTATTGGCACAATTTCCAGCATTCACCTGTGCAAGCTTCCAGCTTGCTTGTTTATGTCTGCAGCTCAGTTTTACAGGCTGGTTTTGGTTAGGGAAAAGAACACAATTTGGGGGCTGTTTTTCATGAAAAGAAAACTTTACCAAGGATTTCCATACCCTCATTATCTGCCTAAATTCCTTTTTAATCACCTTTGCAATATGGAATTTTTCACCATATTTTTATAATCTCATTTAACTCTACATATTGTGTTGGAATATTCCTCTTTCACACTCTTCTATTAGGTGACTAGGAGGGGCTAATCTTTACAACTAGACCCTATGAAAATAATTTTTATCTTCCATTAGTTTTCTCATATGTTTTCAAGTCACTTCTCCACAATTCATCATCCTTCAAAGTTCAGACTCCCTTTATTTTGTTAACATTACCAATTAACATAAGCCCCTGAGTCTAACCACTTCTAAAGTTTCACTTTTTCCCCGTGAACTCCATGAATGTAAACATTAATAAAAATTGTATACCTTTTCTCCTATTAGTCTTTTGCTAGTTTAAGTCACAGGCCTCCAGATAATGAATATAACAGAGTAGAGGAAAAGTTTTTTCTCTGCCAGCTGCTCATGAGGTTTCCTCAGACCCATCAACTTCCCAGAATGATGGCAGAGTTTTTCCATTGTCCACTTAGGACATATGTCTGCTTTCCAGTGGTTTCTCCCTCTCTTGGAGTCTTTTCATCATTCCAGATGGTCTTTTTTCTGGCATCCCTTTAAATATTAACCCACATGTCTACCGGGTCAACATCCAATACCCCAAAGATAGGTCCTTTTCCACATGATGAATTACATCTCACTTTCTGTGCAGCCCTTTCTCTGTCACCAGGCAGGCATCTCAAGTGATGCTTTGCCTGGGATATTTCTTGGCAAAATTCACACATGGCCTCAATCTCTAGGACCTCCAAACTTGTAATACCACATCAATCTCTGTATGCTTCCTTTGGAAAATACAATAGCCTCTTCAACCTCTCATGTAACCTGGATGTGGCCAACAAGTGGAGGTTGGCAGAACAGTCTTCACAATCACTCAGTAACTATTGTACCATATTTGTGATCCACCTCTTCCTTGCTCCATGCCTTAGTGTTACTTCTTTTTGGTTTTGGAGGCTTACAAGTAATTTTGGAGACAGCAGGAAGAGTTGCATTTAACATGCTATTATATTTGATAAAAAAGAGTTACCATGACCTTTCAAAGAGTAAGATATTATAGGCAGGGCTCATGAATAAAATAGAGCAGTGTTTTTGCTGTTTTTATTTTGCACTAGAGAAAATTAGAGGAAGACAAGATGTAGCTGCTTTTCTTTACCCAAAATGAAAATGGACCAATGAAAAATCTTCTCTGGAGTACTTTAGGTCTCAAGTTACAGGCTTTCTATGCACAATGTAGTTAAGATCTTGGCTCTGGAACAAGATAAATGGGATCTCAATTCCCATTCTTCCACTTATTTCTTGTGTGATTTGGATATTGTTTCACATTTTGATAGGCATTTTAACTACTTGAAGACTAGAAGGAGGGCTGGAAACCATTTTTCTAGTTATTCACAGTATTTAATAGACCTGAATCACAGTAACATATTTTAATTGATGAGAATTTTACATAGTTTGACTGCAGAATCCTTAACACCAAGTCTTCTTGTAATGTAAAATGAATTTTTTCTGCTTAATGTGAAATTTTAAATTAGAGAACTTAAAAGATTTATTTGTAATGAGAGATAGAGAACAAATTAATCTCATATCTCATCTTTAGTCTTTGGTTTTTCCATGTATCAGCCTAAAGACAAATTAAAATATTATTCTGTGCTATGAATGTGCTACAGTTTTATTAACCACATATTTATTGAAGGACATTTTGGTTTATTTTCTAGTTGAGTGTGATTACAAATTAAGCTGTTGTAACCATTCTTGTATAGGTTTTTATAACGTAAATCTTTACTTCTCTGTGATAAGTGCCCACAAGGGTGTAACAGTCCTCACTCCGAGTTAGAGAAAAGCTCATTTGCTTGAATATAATTACTGCTTTGTTTGAGTTTGTAGATTATTCATTAAAAACAGCCTTAGGAAAACTGGACCTTCAACAGAGATTAAAAAAATATGCTGACCAGCAACTTTGCAAATGGGCTGGCTGGCCTGATAAGAAAAGCCTGAGGTGCCTGCAGAAGGTTACAAGACATTAACCTAAAAAGCAATAATTAACTGCCTGCCTGAGATTGTGTTCATTTTACTAGAATGCTTTGATTATCATTGCACTTCCCTCAATTTCTCTTAAAAACCCTTGATGCAGAGACACAAATCAGAGAAGTGGTGTTTGAGTTCACTGCCTTACCCAGGTTACCAGCTTCCAAAATAAAACTAACTTTCCTTTTCACCAAAGCTTTTCTCTTGATTTTTGGCTTTCAAGTGATAAATGGCCAGACCTGAGTTAAGTTACAAATGTGAGTATTGAGTCATGTGGTAGTCAAATGTTTAATTTTATAAGAAAATGACAAACTATTCTCCAGAATGGCTGTATCATTTTACACTCTCACCAGCAATGTATGAAAGATTTAGCTTTCCAGAATTCTTATAGCATTTGGCATTGCCACAATTCTTTATGTTAATCATTTTAACATGTATAATGATATCTTGTTAGTCTTAATTTGCATTTCCTTCATAGCAAGTGATGTTAAAAATCTTTTCTTGTGATTGTTATTTATACATTCTCCAGTGAAATGTCTGTTCATGTCTCTTTTCCATGTTTTAATTGAATTGTTATTTTTTGTTGTCATTGTTTTATCATAAACTTTTAAAAATTCTTTATATACTCTAGATAGGAGTTTGATATCTAGATATGTAATATGTAATACATATATTCTATTCTTCCAATCTGTACCTTGTTTTTCATCCACTTAACAGGGTCTTTTGTAGAGAAATATTTTAATTTTGGGGAAATCTAATTTACCAATATTTTTGCATCTGTATGTCATGTTTTTGCTGTCAGATCTAAAAACTTTGCCAGTTCCTAAGTCCTGAATATTTTCTCACACATTTTCTTCCAGAAGTTTTAGTGTTTTACATTTTACATTTAAATAGATAGTCCACTGTGCATTAATTTTTGTTTAAGGTGTGAGATTCGGTTCCCTGAGAGTCTGTTTTCTTTATCTTTTTTTTTAAGTGTATTTTTTCCCTGTTTCATATTGGGTAATTTTTATTGTTATTTCAGTTTCACTGATTTTTATTTTAACTGTTCTCTCCATTCTGTTGTGAAACTTAGTCATTGAGTTTCTAATTTCGTTATTGTATTGTTTTTACAGTTCTAGAAGGTCCATTTGTTCCCTCTTTATATTTTTTATTTCTTCACTGAGATTTTGTTTTTTAAATTTGTTTCAAGTGTATTTACAATTGTTCGCTGGAGCATTTTTATGATGGCTACTTTAAAATCTTATTAGATAATTCTAACATCTGTGTCATCACAGTGTTGGCATTTATGAATTGTCTTTTTCATTCTATTCGTGATCTTCCTGGTTTTTGGAATGGTGCATTGCTTTTTACTGAAACCAGAGCATTTGTGTGTTATAAGACTTGGGAACTCTTTTAAACTTTGTTTTAAATGTTTTTTCTGTTCTTTTTCTTTCTTTCTTTCTTTCTTTCCTTCTTTCTTTCTTTCTTTCTTTCTTTTTCACCTTGCTCCAGTTGGGGTAAGATGATGCTGTTTTGTTCCTGTTTTAATGACCTCCTATTCACCTTATTGGTAAGGGAGAGATTCCTGCCTAGAGCCATAGAGATGGCTGAACACATAATACCCAACACTAGACAGATGAAATTGATAGCCATTTATTAGTCACATGTACTCACAGCCCAGGAAGGAGGATGCCACATACCACACCATACCAGGTCACACTGAGGTTGCACTCAAAGACAGAATGAACAACCAGGGAACTGTAGAAGGAAAGCATGGTAGTATCGTTAAGAGTAGGGTGCTCCCTGGTTCCTGTGAGAGGATATTATTGACTTGTTTGAATAATTCCAAGGGCTGGAATTGAAACTCACTACTCAGGGATAAGCAGGAACTTTACCTGCTCCACTTGATGTGGGGAATGTTGGGCTAGAGGGCCTTATCTGCAGGAGCAGGGAGAGGGGAACATGTGTTTAGGCCAGAAGAGGCCATTCTGTTTTCAACAAATGTTACAACAACACTTAATACTGGACCTTAACTTTAGATCTTATACCATATTACTGCCAGGTGGAGTTAGAATGTGGGAGTTCTTGGCCAGGCATGGTGGCTTACACCTGTAAGCACTGTGGGAGGCCAAAGCAAATGGATCGCTTGAACCCAGGAGTTCAAGACCAGCCTGGCAACACAGAGAGATCCCAGCTCTACAAAAAATAAAAATAAAAAATTAGTCAGTGTAGTGGTGTATACCTATAGCCCAGATACTCAGGAGGCTGGGTGGGAGGATCACTTGAGTTTGGGTGGTAGAGGTTACAGTGAGCTGGGATTGTGCCACTGCACTCCAGCCTGGGTGACTGAGTGAGACACTGTCTCAAAAAGAAAAAGAAAAAGAAAAAGAAAAGAAATGTGGAAGTTTGAGTTTCCCACTCAGCCTTAATTTATACCTGGGGAAGGGGGAGAAGGGCTCTTTGTTGCCACTGAGTACAGGTGGTAGTTCTGGCCCTCAATAAGCCTCTGCTGACATAATCCTGGATGGACAGTGAGGGGCACTTACTACTGCCTTCTGTATGGCCTCCACTGATACCATAGGGCAGCCTTTTCACCTCTGAAAGGAGGTAAAGGTCCCAGTTTCCCACGTGCCTTCAGTAACAGAACCATGTCAGGGGGAAGGAGGAGCAGTTTGTTATCACTGGGTGGGAATGGAGGTCCATGCTCCCCACATGTTCCCTACTGACATGGCCAATTGAGGATTACAGTGTCAGCTCCCCTTGGTCTACTGCAAAACACATCAAGTTGGGGAGGGAACCATCACAACTGGGCAAGGGAGGAATTCTAGGCTTCCCACCAGGGCTTTGTTGCTGGGGATACAGGAGGGGCCACACTTTTCTCTGTGATGTTTGATTACACTAGAGTAATTGTTGTCTAAAACTTTCCTGGTATACTGCCTACTGTTTTTAAAATTTGTTTCAAGTATATTTACAATTGTTTTTGCCTAGAAAAAAAAAACAGGGTTTTCTTAAATATTCCTTTTTGTCTGTTTTTATTCACATTTCCAGGTTGCAGGCTTTTTAACTACACAGAAATATGAGCATATATAAGGCAAAAAGAAAACCCAGGAAATTTACCACTATGTCTTATCTAGATTACTGAGATTCCTCACCAGTCTATCTTCTCTCCTCCTTTCAAAGTTTTCTTGATTTGTTTTATATCTAATGTCCAGGGTACTTAGCTGTACTAGTGGGAGGAATGAGAAGAAATGCACTTCCTTCATCTTGTTTTGGAAGTAGAAGGTCCATAATGCCTTCTTTTAACTCCTTTACAGTGTTTTCTGAGTGTTTCAGGAAAGAGTGGGGTTAATAGGTATGTTCAATCCACTATCTTTAACCAGGGCCTAATAACGTGCCATTTTTTTTCTTCTCTCTGTTGCTTAAGATTAGCGTTCTCTTTTTCTCTAGGTACTATGCAAAACCCATGTGCATAATAGCTCCCATGCCTACATTATAGGGCTAACAATTCAAAACGAGAAAAAAAATTATTCTCTTGATGTCAAATTCCCATTCCCAAAGAAGAAACTTATATTAACCTAGCTTAGGATGAAGTTCATTTTTAGCCAATTGGCTTTGGCCAAAGGATAAGGACACATTGAACAAATAAGGAAGTAACTATGCACATTAGAGTTGTAAAGAAGTTTTCAAAAAGAAGGTATTTGCACATAGAGCTCTATAGATGTTACTATATCTAACATTAACACGGTGTTTTCTCTGGTCCATGTATTTTGCTTAGTACTTTACGTCTCATTTAGTCCTCAGAACAATCCTATAAAATAATCATGAATATTTCCTCCATTTTGCAAACAGGAAACTAAGATTATCAAAATTGGGTAATCAAAAGTGGAAGAGTAGGGGATTTGGACTTCTGTCTTATTACAGAGCCTAAGATCTTAATCATTTTCTCATATTACCTGCAAGCAGAAAAGTAAACTACTTCAAAGGAAGCACCATTTCCCATGAGATACAGACATTTTTAAATTTTCACTTTGAGCAGAAGTATACCTCCCTTGAGAAAGCAGGCTGGCATCGTGGAAATATTGCAATCTGAATTTGAAATTACTCACTCTTTACAAATCAAATAAACCTATTCAAAACAGACATGCATGCATGTGTGCACACACACACATCTACACTTCTCCTAAAGATGGAAAAATGTACTAAGACTTTCAGTAAGCTAGATTTTACATAAACAACAGTGGTTTTTAAAATAGATGCCAATGAATTCTCTCTGGCTTGCATTTGGAGAAATTAGGAATTCATTTGTTTATTCATTAATAAATACTTTTTAGTTTCCACAGATTCTACCATTGTAGGTTATATATAAATATTTACATATGTGGATGGTTGTAAAAGAATATAACACACCCATAGCTGTAATAATTGTAGAGAATACCATAATCATGGTTAAATGCTACGAAGACAGAAGGATAAATTCCCTTTAAAAGGGAAAGATCAGGGAAATTTTTCATAAAGAAGTGGCATTTTGGCTGAGCCATTCAGAATAGGCATATAAATAAACACATAGAAATGGTGTTGTTACTCCGTTGCCTCACTTAGCTGGGCAAATCTGAAGAGCCACCTACTAAAGCTGAAATTAAAATATTATTTATTTTCCTGCACAGGCTTTTATGTTACTAACAGTGCTTTGGAAAGACTTCTTAAGGATATAGAGCTCCTTCAGACTCCACAATATAGGGATCAGAGAGGGAGTTAGAAGACGACAATAATAAGATATTAGTACTCTGTTCTAGATATTATGTTTAAATGCCACAGTAATCCAAGTTTCCACTAACCCTAACCCTTCTTTTTTAAAAAAACTTAAATGGGTCAGAAACTTTTTTTTCTATTTCCACATAGCCCTTTGTCACAAATTAAAACTCAGCTTAATTGTGTTTCTTCTTCTTCCCCCCTCCCCTTTATTCTGCCCTAGTGTATTGGCTTATTCTGCAATATTTATGTTTTTATTTTTATTTATTTATTTATTTATTGAGACAGGGTGAAGTGTGGTGATCATAACACATTGTCGTCTCAACCTCCTTGGCTCAAGCAATACTCTATCCTCAGCTTCCAGAATAGCTGGGACTACAGGCATGCACCACCATGCCCAGCTAATTCTTTATATTTATTTTTTTGTAGCAGTCTCACAGTGTTGCCCAGACTGGTCTCAAGCAATCCTCCCACCTCAGCCCCCCAAATTGCTGAGATTACTGTGCCTGGCCTACCGTGTGTGTGTGTGTGTGTGTGTGTGTGTGTGTTGTGTCCATCCAACACCCTCCTTGTTTATTTCTCTTCAAAGACTTTCTAATTCTTTCGCATTCATTTCCTGTCTCTTTTCTTCCCATCCTCTTTTTCTTTTCTTCTTTTTATCTCCTGATTTCTCATCATTCCTTATTATCCATAAATATAGCCTTAGGCAAAAACCTTTCCACCAGAGATAACTAGCACTTTAAATGTGAGGGAGACAGAGTTACTGAGCAGCTAGAAGTGAAAAAAATAATAATTATTATTTTAACATTACTAATAAAACATGCTCATAATATCTCTTATATGAAACTTCTACCCAAATCTTATGTTGGTAGATTTGTGGGGATGTCCTTAGCAGGGGAGATATTTAGGGACATGTCAGTGTACAGTTGTGGTGGTAGAAGTGGTATTAGAAGCCAGTGGAAATAATTAACTAGGGGATGAGACAACCAAGAACCCTGACACCGGAAATTACTGAGTGCAGTGGCATTTGAGGTGTGTTTGAACATTCTAAACCCAGGTTTTGGCCCTCTGCACATTGCTGGCATGATGGCTCTTTGTTATGAAAGCAAGCAAAAAGGAGCAGCAGAACTATATTGCATTTATTCCTTACATAAAGTAATAATTACTATTCCATTCCTTTTGTTCTTCTCATCCACTTGGCAGTCAGCCTTTCCATAAAAACTCACCGAGACAGTAAGAGGTGTTTCAAAGCACATGTTTATAAGGTCCTTAGCTTTCTTTCCTGCAAAAGAAATAATCAGTTTGATGTTTGTATCAGTTTATTGCTAGGGGTTGTATTGCTGCAAACAATTTGTTATGAAATTCTACAGAGGGGGAAATTACTCTGCCTGTCCGTCCTTCTAATGGCCCTCTCACCACTGCCGCTACACACATATCACACACATTTATAGTCTCCTTAGAATCATCAGAACTGAAAGGTTCAGAGGAGCCATAGTGCCCATCAGATTCATGCACCTGCATTTTAGGTCACACTCTGCTTATGAACCTCTGAATAAATGAGAATCAGTCACATCGTTTAAAGTGTAAAGACCTTATTTCTTGTGTTTGTAACTCTCTCGTCATGACATACAATGCTTTGAGCCCAGCAGTTGCTCATTATTTCTTTTTAATTTTTATTGTGTATTTATCATGTACAATATGATGTTTGAAGTATATAAAAATTGTGAAAGAGTTAAATCTGTAAATTTGTTAAGTAGCAAAATCATTACCTTATATAGCTATCATTTTGTAGTGAAAACACTTATTATCCACTATCTTTACATTTTTCAAAAATCTATCATTAACTCTAGTCAATGTGCTATAGAAGAGATTTCTTGAATTTATTACTTCTATCTAAGTATATGTAGAATGAGGCATACTTCATCCTATTTTGCTTTACTATATTGTTCTGTGCACATACTGTGTGTTTTCACAAATTGAAGATGTGTGACAACCCTGCATTGAACAAATCTATCGGCACCATTTTCCAACAACATATGCTCGCTTCATGTCTCTGTGTCACATTTTAGTAATTCTTGCAATAGTTCAAACTTTATTATATATCTGTTGTGATGATTAGCATTCTTCAATGTACTATTGTAACTATTTTTCGACACCAAGAACCACACACATTTAAGACAGCAAATTTAATAGATAAATGTTGTGTGTTTCTAACTGCTCCACCCACTAGCTGTTCCTCTATCTCACTCCATCTCCTTTGGCCTTCCTATTCTCTGAGACAAGACAATATTGAAATTTGTCTAATTAACTCTACAATAGTCTCTAACTGTTGAAGTGAAAAGAAGAGCTGCACATCTCTCACTTTCCACTTGATCTTAGCCAAAAGGCTGAGAAATGATATATCTGTCACTTTAAATCAGAAACTAGAAATGATTAAGCTGTGTGAGGAAAGCATATTGGAAGCCAAGACAGGCCAAAAGCTGGCCTCTTGAGCCAAACAGCCCAATTATGGACATAAAGGGAAAATTCTTAAAGAAAATTAAAATTGCTGTTCCAGTGAACACACAAATCATAAAAAAGCAAAACAGTTTTATTGCCGAATGGAGAAAGTTTGAGTCTGGATCCAAGGTCAAATTAGCCATAGTATTTCTTGAAGCCAAAGCTCAACCCAGACAAGAGTTCTAACTCTCTTAAATTATCTGAAGGCTGAAAGAGATGAGGAAGAGAAGTTTGACATTAGCATATACATTCATGTGTATGTAGCATTCATGTAGCTAATATACATTCATGAATGTATATTAGCATATACATTCATGAATGTATATTAGCATATACATTCATGAGATTTAAGGAAAGACACTGTCTCTGTAAAATTTAAGGAAAGTCTCTGTAACTTACAGAGACAGTGTCTTTCCTTAAATCTCACAAATGTATGCTAATGTATGCTAATATCATGGTGAAGCAGCAAATGCTGATATAGAAGCTTTAAAAAGTCCTTCAGAAGACCTAGCTAAGATCATTGAGGAAGACAGCTACCTTAAATGACAGGTTTTCACTGTAGCTAAAGCAGCCTTCTATTGGAAGAAAATGCAAAACAGGACATCCATAGTCAAAGAGGAGAAGGAAATGGCTGGTTTTAATGCTTCAAAGAACAAGCTGACTCTCTTGTTAGGAGATAAAGCAGCTCTTTGCTTTAAGTTGAAGCAAATGCTTATTTACTATTCTGAAAATCCTAGGTCCCTTAAGAATGATGGTAAATCTACTCTGCCTGTGCTGTATAAATGGAACAACAAAGCTTGGACAATAGCACATCAGTCTACAGTATGGTTTACTGAATATGTTAAGCCCACTGTTGAGACCTACTGCTCAGAAAAGAACAGATTCCTTTCAAAATATTATTACTCATTGACAATGCACCTAATCACCCAAGAGCGGTGATGGAGATGTGGAAGGAAATTAATGTTGTTTTTACATCTGCTAACACCAACATCCATTTTGCAGCCCATAGATAAAGAAGTCATTTCAACTTTTAAGTCTGATTATTTAAGAAATACCTTTTGTAAGGCTATAGCTGCCATAGACAAAGATTCCTCTGATGAATCTGAGAAAGGTAAATTGAAAACCTTCTGGAAAGGACTCACTATGCTAAATGCCATTAAGAACATTGGGATTCAAAGGAGGAAATCAAAACATCACCATGAACAGAAGTTTGGAAGAAGTTGATTCTAACCCTTCTTCATGACCTTGAGAGGTTCAAGCCTTCAGTGAAGGAAGCAACTACAGATGTGGTGGAAATAGTAAGAGAACTAGAATTAAAAGTGGAGCCTGAAGATGTGACTGAATTGCCACAATCTTGGGATAAAATGTTAATAAATGAAAAATTGCTTCATATAGATGAGCAAAGAAAGTGGATTTTTGAGATGGAATCTAACTCCTAATGAAGATTTTGTGAACATTGTTTAAATGGCAAAAATGGATTTAGAGTTTGCATAAACTTAGCTACTAAAGCAACAGCAAGGTTTGAGAGAATTTATTCCAATTTTGAAAAAAGTTCTACTGTGGTTAAAATGCTATTAAAAAAAAATCACACGCTACACAGATGTAGCAAATTTCATCACTGTCTTGTTTTAAGAAATTGCAACAACCACTCTAAACTTCAGCAACCTTCACCCTGATCAGTCAGCAGCCATCGACAACAAGGCAAGACCCTTTACTGCCAAAATATTATGACTCATTGATGGCTCAGATGCTCATTAACGTTAGGCTGTAGTGAAGTGGCACAATCTTAGCTCACTGTAACATCAAACTCCAGGCCTTAAGCAATTCTCTCTCTTCAGTCTGTTAACATGCTGGGATTATAGGCATGGCCCACCATGCCTGCCCAATAAAATATTTTTTATTTTATGTATGTACTTTTTTTAGACATAATGCAATCACACACTTACTATAGTATGGTATAAACTTTACTTTTATATGCAGAGGGAAACCAAAAATTCATGTCACTCACATTATTGCAATATTCATTTTATTGCAGTGGTCTGGAACAGATCCCACAGTATCTCTGAGATCGGCTTGTTTATCCTTTGACTAATATCTCCCCATTTTTCCTCCCTCCTAACCACCTCAACCTCTGGTAACCAGCAGTCTACACTATACTTCTATGAGATCAGCTTTTTTAGATTCCATCATATGAGTGAGATTATGTGGTATTTATCTTTCTGGGTCTGGCTTATTTCACTTTGCATAATGTCTTTCAAACTCATCCATGTTGTCACAGATGACAAGATTTCATTCTTTCTTATGGTTGAATAGTATTCCATTGTGCCTATATACCACATTTCCTTCATCCATTCATCCAATGATGAACACTTAGGTTGGCTCCACATTGTGACTATCATGAATAGTGCTATTGTGAATAATGCTGCAATAAATGAGGGAATAAAGATATTTCTTCAACATACCAATTTCATTTCCTTTGGATATATACCATGAAGTGATGTAAAGTATACAGTACCAGAGAGTTGAGTAGGATGAGTAGAAGTTTAACCAGGTGAAGAAGAGAAAGATGTCCTTCCTGAATGATAGAGTAGTATATTCTGAGTCCAGAAAGAGTTTGGCTATACATACAAAACTAAGTTAAAGCCAACCATACCTGGAATGTAGAATATGCAGAGGAAAGTGGCAATAAACGAGTCTGGAAAGAAATCTGGCTCCCTTTCGATGAGCCAGTCATTGCAGGGATTGCAGTAAGAACTTAACATAAGTTTGGCTCTAACCCACAGTGTCTGGGGAGCTACACATCACAGCTAAGAGAATAACATCCTAATGCACCCCACAACAAAGAACTACTCTGTCCCAATGTATCCATGTCCCAGTGTTGTGCAGACTGAGTTTTACAGATAGACAAGCAGGATATGAGATATTTTTCAGGTGATACTCTAAATCTTATCACTAAAGGTTGATTCTTCAGGATTAACACTTGCTTTTGAAATTCAAATAGATTTGAGAAAGCTCAATTATTACATTCTTATTTCTCTGTTATTTTATGAGAATTAAAAGACAGTCTTCTCTTTTGCTGACAGCTAGCTATTATCACTGGAACAGAAGAATAGAAACAACAATGGGAAGAGGAGATATTAATGCTTTTTGAGCCTCAAGCAATGCCCAAAGGTAGCATCAAGACACCAGTGCCAATGGAGGTGGACCAATGTATAGGAAGATGCCTCAGAAAGGGGATTTTGGAAAAGGCTAAAAATGAACCTAATTTGTAACTATATCAATAGCTATAGCTAAGTCCATTTTGTAAGCACGCTTTTTTTTTTAACAGATACAAATAAATAGTTCCTTTTTTTTTTCACTCCACAGGTCTTAACTGAGGAATCCATTGTGTGCTGAAAACAATGCAAATCTTTAGAGAGAGAGAGAGAGAGACAAAGACAGAGACAGAGAGAGAGAGAGAGAGAGAGAGAGAATGACACAGCCTCTGTACTCAATGAGAGAAAGGGTTACAATGTGTAATGAGAGTTCCTAACTCAACTAGAGAAGAAAGGAGGTTATGGAAGCCACCTCAGCAGCAGTGATAATTGCTCTGAGTTTCTAAAGCAGAGTTATTATGAAGGGGAGAATGGTCATATGATTAAAGACAAGAGTCCTATCCTTGAGAAGTTCATAGATAAAAATAAAGAGGGTGCCAGGAGACAATTTGGAAGTTTGGACCTATTGATAATATAACTTGTAGATACACTTGTTGTAGAGGCACACAGAATACGATCAGAAGAATAATGTGTAGAGATGGTTGTGGAAGACAAAGCAGAAGATCAACAGGCAATTGGCAAGACACCAGAAAGAAATCTGAAAGGCAAACACTTAGTTCATAATTATAGCACATCTGGAGAAAACAAAAGCAAAGAAAGCTTGGTGATGTCTCAAAACAGATATCAAAATAAATCCCATTAATTAAAGAAAACAACTTGTGTTTAATAAATGGTGTTGGGAAAACTGGCTAGCCATGTGCAGAAAACAGAAACTGGACCCCTTCCTGACACCTTACACTAAAATTAACTCCAGATGGATTAAAGACTTAAACATAAGACCTAACACCATAAAAACCCTAGAAGAAAATCTAGGCAAAACCATTCAGGACATAGGTGTAGGCAAAGACTTCATGACCAA